>QPKB01000010.1:22543598-22629969 GCA_003546025.1 Camphora micrantha
GATGCTCTACAGAAAATCCTACAATGGAGTACTTCTACGCTGCTTATCACAACAAGAAGCTAAAGAAACTCTCGAGGTGCATGCTGGTCTTTGTGGAGCTCATCAGGCTGGTCCAAAGCTCTACGATCAGATAAAAAGGTTAGGTTATTATTGGCCTACCATGGTAGCTGACGCAATGCAATTTGCTAAACGCTGCCAACAATGCCAAGTTCATGGAGACTATGTCCACATGCCTCCAGAATGGCTACATCCTACAGCAATTTCATGGCCTTTCGAAGCCTGGGGTATGGACATCGTAGGTCCTGTCTCCCCTCCGTCAAGCAAAGGTCATCGCTTCATCTTCGCCGCTACGGATTATTTCTCCAAGTGGTCAGAAGCTTTTGCGCTCAATGAAATGAAGACCTCATCAGTCCTTCAGTTCTTGCGCACCAACATCATTTGTCGCTTCGGCATACCTAAAAGATTCGTCCATGATAACGGACCACAATTCCGTGATCACAGATTCTACAGGTTCTGGACAAATACAAAATCCAAAGTTGTCCTTCAACTCCGTACAATCCGGCGGCAAAATGGACTGGCAGAGGCCTTCAACAAGACACTGCTGCAAAATTCTCAGAAAATGGTCTCTAGCCACAAAAGGGACTGGGGCGACAAGCTATCCGAAGCTTTGTGGGCCTACCGAACCACCGTTCGAGGACCGACCCATAGCACGCCATTCTCCTTGGTCTATGGATGCGAAGCTGTAGTCCCTTTAGAGGTACAAATTCCTTCCTTAAGGGTATCTCTACAAAATGACATGACGCAAGAAAGCAATGTCAAATTAAGACTCCAAGAGCTGGACAATCTCGATGAGAGACGGCTCGAGGCACTCCGAAGCATTGAGCTCTACCAAGCACGCATGGCTGGATCTTTCGACAAAAAGGTCAGGCAACGCGCCCACAAAAAGGGTGACTTGGTTCTTGCGGTAAAAAGGCCGATGGTTTTCGCTCACAAATCCAAAGGCAAATTTGAACCAAAATGGGAGGGACCCTTCGTCATCGACCAAGTCTTCTCCAATGGCGTATACGCACCTCTAAACATGGAAGGTGATAGATGTATGGTGCCCATCAACGGCAAGTTCTTGAAGTGGTACTACCCTTGAAGACTTCCTCCACTGGGTCAGAGCGACGCCTGCAAGGCCAAAGCCTATTTCTAGGTACTTGCTCGTCAAACCCACTCCTTTTGGAATTTTCACCTTTATGTTGAACTTTCAAAACAATGTTTACTTTCATCGTTTCATTGTTCAAAAGAAAATCAAAATCCAAAAATCTAAGTTTAGGAGCCTCTTCCCAAACTTAACCAAAATTTTCGATCCTTGAACCCAAAATTCTTGGTTTGAAACGAAAATCAGGACTTAGGAATTTCCACCCTAGTCCGCCTTGCCTTTTACCGCCAAAAATGGTTTTAGGTCAAAATTTACGACCCTCGTATCTAAAAACAAAAATCGGGAAAGCGATGTCAAGTCGATACTCGCAAAAACCCATTGGAAGGATGCGAACCCCATTCGATACTTCCAAAACCTCAAAATCGCAAGGAAGCAACACCTCGTTGATACTTGCAAAATTTCAAAAATCGTAGAGACGCAACATTCCAGTTGAGATCCACAACCCAAATGTCAAAAGAAAAAACAAAGGTTCGAAAAAACCTCAAATTTCAAAAATCGTGGGGAGGCGACATTCCATCGATACCCGCAAAACGAAACTTTTGAAGAAAAAGCAGGGAAGCGACGCTTAGTCGATACTTGCACCCAACTTCGCGAGGAAGCGACATTCCATCGATACTCGCAACCGAATGAGCAAGGAGGCGACATTCCATCGATACTTGCAATACCATTCAGCAGGGAGGCGACTTTTAGTCGATACTTGCATTTTTGAAAACCAAAAACCTGGCTTTTACGCCAAAAACTCGGCTTTTACGCCAAAAACTCGGCTTTTACGCCAAAAAACTCGGCTTCCACGCCAAAAATCGGCTTTCACGCCAAAAATCAAAACAAAATCTGGCTCTCATGCCAACAAAACAAAACTTGGTTTTCAAAAAAATCCGGCTTTTACGCCAAAAATCGGCTCTCATGCCAAAATCCGGCTTTTACGCCAAAAACAAAAAATCGGCTCTCATGCCAAAATCCGGCTTTTACGCCAAAAACAAAAAATCGGCTAACATGCCACATCGGCTTTCACGCCACCAAAATTTGGCTTTCACGCCACCAAAATCGGCTTTCATGCCACCTCAAAATTTTCGGCTTTCAAGCCATCAAAAACCAAGCTTTGTGCCACAAAATCTGGCTTTCATGCCAAAACAACACTTTTGATAAAAGATTTTCACAAAATGATAACCTTTTGATCAAGATTTTCAAACAAACATTCCCATTGATCTTTTGCTTATTTTCAACAAAAAGAATTTAAGTAAAACAAGGGGATACAAAAAAATAGAGTGCCAAAATATTTATACATGGAGGTACCAAAAAAAAATGAAAGAAGAAAGTTTGTCAAAAACTCAGTCCATCATAGTCTTCAACCTAAGACTAAGGTCTTCGAGCAGACTTTTGGCCTCAGCCTCCAAAGCTTCTAGGCCACGCTTCTTCAAAATGCCGCCATAAAATGCGGCAGAAAACCGCGATCCATCTTCAGCACGAGGGAATTCTTCCCAAAGAAGTTGCCATCGCTCATGCTCCTGAGTCTTTCTTCGGAGATTCCCGTCAACCTCTTCAACCTGACGGATCAGAGTGCTTTCTCTGGCACGAGCTTCAAGAACAGCAGCCCATTTAGCAGCAGTCTGTTCTTCCAACAACTCGAGATGCTGCCTAGTCTCGTTGATCTCCTTATCGAGGTGCATCAGTAACAAGGCCCTTACCCTTGTTCGTTCTGGAAGAACCACCTGCAAAAGTCAGAAATGAAGAAATCAAGCACCAAATGACAGAATTTTGCTAAAAAAAAAAATCCTAACGAAATTTTGGCATGGTTCCGGGGCAATTTCGAAGAAAAGGGAGGCACCCCGAAAAAGAAAGGAAGCTTGAAGATGAGCTCAACATTGCTGCGAGCTCATAATCAATGAAGGATTCTCGAAGAAGACTCGAATTCAAACATTGCTGCGAGATCAAGCCTTTCTTCTCAAATCTTCGTAAAATCAAAAAAGAGCTCAACATTGCTGCGAGCTCAAAATTCCAAAACTTGCAAAGCTCCTCGAAATTCTGCGAGACTGGAGAAGTGGGCTCAACATTGCTGCAAGCTCCAAAAATCCCAAGACTAGCAAGAAAATTCGAGGTATGCATCATCATGCTCCCAATTCCATTTACCAAAAATCATGCATAAAACCATCATGCATTAGATGCTAGGAAAACTTTGACAAAAGTTTGACCAATTCCAACCCAATTTGGTCAAAACCAATCAAACTTTGTCTAAGTCAAAATCCATGTTGACTTGACCTAGAAATTCTAGCCTTTTATCTTGATGCATTAAAAAAGAAAAAGAAAAAAATGCATGATCATCTTGAATTGCATAAACCTCATATCATGGTGAGCAAAAAAAAAAAAAAAAAAAAAAAAAAAAAAAAGGGAGAAAAAAAAAAAAAAACAAGGGGTTGGCCCATAGGCCACGTGGCTGTACGGCCAGGTCCGTACGGACCTGTCCGTACAGCACAAAAAAAAAAGAAGAAGAAAGCAAAAAAAAAGAAAAAGAAAAAAAGGAGAACGTGTACAAAAAAGGAGAACGTGTACAAAAAAAGAGAAAAGAAAAAAAGAAAAAGAAAAAAAGGAGAACGTGTACAAAAAAAAAGAGGAAAAGAAAACACGTGAAAAAAAAAAAAACAGAGAAAGAAAAGAAAAGAAAAGAAGAAAAAAAGAAAAGGAAACTTTTCTACATCTACATGGGGTTTTCCTTGGAAAAAGAAGACCTACTTGAAGCCATGGAGAAGAAGAAGAAGAAACTTGAAGACCCTTGAGAAATTCTTTATCTTGGAGCACTCTTGAAGGTTTTTGCAAAAAGAAAGCAACAAGAGAAAGAAAACCCATCTCCATTGCTTTTATAGAAAAAGCAAACCAAGAGAGGAAAAGAGGAGAAAAAGCAAGGAGGTAAGTGCTAAAAATTAGCAAACTTCCTAAAAGAAAGGGAGATTTGAGATATTCTCTCCTAAAGAGGAGATTCTTGAGAAATTCTCTCCAAAAAGAAAGGGGATTTGAGAAACTTTGAGAAAATCTCTCCCAAAAATCAAGGAAACTTGAGAGATTCTCTCCAAGTAAGGATATTTTTAGATATTCTCTGCACAAAAGGGATATTTTTAGATATTCTTTACAAAATGACACCACATGAGATCTAAGCCATTTTTAAAAGCTTAAGGTCCCATGGGTTAGCCCATATGAGCCAGGTTTGACCACCTAGGCACTAAAAGTGGCTTTTAGTCAAAATTTCTCTTACCAAGAGCATACAAAAATGGTTCCATGCCTCTCTTGAGTTGATTGGACCATACAAAAAAAATTCCAAGCTTCATGGGCTTCCAAAAGAAACCCAAACCATCCAACCCCATGCACCAAATCAAGCCACAATCTTGAAATTGACATTCCATAAAAAACCAAACCACTCCAATGGACCCAAAATTGTCCCAAAGAGTGACCAAAAACCAAACCATGGTCCCCTAACTTGCCACATACAGTTCGTTAGGTCACAAGACCAAAACCAAAAACCAAAATCCCGACCCCCTAACTCGCCACATACAGCCTGTTAGGTCACAAGGTCAAAAACCAAAAAAACCTTCTTAACCGCCTAATGTGCCACATAAAGCCTTTAGGTTCACAAGGTTAAAAGGGAAAACCCAAAACCAAAAACCCATATCCAAATGTCATTTCAAAATCCTTGCCTTGAGACGGTACATGACCCCTCTCATTACCGCAAAATCCCTTGGAAGCTCAAAAAAGCAACTCCATCAAGAGAAAAACGCTCAAGACTCTTGGTCAAGCAAGAAGATCTCCTTCAAATTCTCTTCGAAGCACACCGACTGCTAGAGCTGAGCACCTTGTCGCTGTACCTCGAGGGGGCATTTGTTGACACCAAAAATGTCACTATGTCCCTTCAACACCAAAAGCTACATGGAGCCATATCCTGCCATAAATAGGAAGGCGCCACTTCAAGCACCAGATCTTGTCAGAATCAAACAAAAACTGCAAGATCCTTCAAAGCAGCCAAAAGAGGGGTACACATGAAGTTTCGGGCCATTTCAACATCAGTTAGCCTAACTTCACTCCTCCGACAGCCAGACAGGAGTTCCCAGCAGTGACAGTGTCGAAGACTTCAAAATTTCGATCAGAGCCTACGGATGGTCTCAAAATACCTCCAAAAGGCCCCCTGCCAAATTTCAAGTCAAACGGACAACGTTTGACCCTTCATCAACTCTCGGGGAGTAAAAACAGGCCTACCGGCAGCGGAGCACCCCGGAATCATGGCATACAAATTGGAGCTAATGGATCATCTCAAAATGACTCCAATAGGTCCCCTGTCAAGTTTTAGGTCAAACGGACATCGTTTGGCCTAGTTTCAAAGCTCGGCATTTTCCTCGAGGTGAAATCAAGGCGAGCATTTGCGGGACCCCAAAAGGCTTCAAAACTCAAACCAAAGCCCATGGTTGGTCTTACTTACTACTCAGGAGGCTCCCTGTCAAATTTCGGGTCAATCGGACATCGGTTGACCACAAGTCGAAGCTCGGCATTTCTCTCATGGCGAAATCAAGGCGAGCATTTGCGGGACCCAAAAAGGCTTCAAAACTCAAACCAAAGCCTATGGTTGGTCCTATCTACTGCTCAAGAAGCTCCACGTCGAATTTCAGGTCATTCCGACATCGTTTGGCCTAGTTTCAATGCTTGACAAAAAATCGGCAATACCGCACAACAAAGTCTTCGGCTTTCCAGAAAAATAGGAAACTTTGTGCTCTGATTTGCGTGGCTTCTCGTTGGGTTTTCTTCAAGAGAATCAGGCCAATAAATGAGGGGAAATGTCAGGAAAAATACAGAAGAAAAAAGAATGAAAAAAGATCGAAAAACGGCGAAGAAAAGGCGACCGAACGGCGGCCGTGAAATGGGCCCAAAGCCCATGGTCGCCGGCGACCTTGGCCCATGGTCGCCGGCGACCTTGGCCCATGGTCGCCGGCGACCTTGGCCCAGGGTCTCCGGCCCATGGTCGCCGGCGACCATGGGTGCATGGTCGCCGGCGACCATGGCATTCCGGCGACCCAAAAGTCGCCGGAAACCCCTTTTTTCGGGTCCTTTTCGCGTTTCGAGTTGATTGGCCCCTGTGATTTTTCCAAAATCTGATTTTTCGTGCATGAAATCCGTCGATCTTCGTCAACATCACGGATCCGCCGCCGAAATCATTGGATGATCTTTAGATGCCTCGAAATCGCCAACCGGCCGACAAAGGAAGCGCACTTTCTGCCCGCCTGATCGTGAAATCGACAGGACAGATGTTGCCGGCACGTTGACATTAATCAATGTCTGAAATTGCATCGCCATCCGACGTCAAACAACATGTGGGTCCACCGGCGATCATCGCAAGAAGAATTCCAAAAGACGCGGCGCGGCCCGCGACTCTTCAAGCTACTTGGCGACCAATTAATGAGGTTAAATGACCCGTTTTATGACAAGTTAATGCGGTCATTAACTCATTATTTTGGACGGCCCAATCAAAAGCAAGCAAATGGGAGTTACAAGTCAAAGGATTTATGGCATTAAAGCCATGAAACTCCTCCCATGATGGGGTTTAGGGGCAATTAAAAGCTCATTATTCTCCATCGGCCAATCAGATTCAAGGAAAAAGGAGTTACAAAACAAATACTTTAAAACTTGTAACTCCTCCCATTATGAGCATTAATGCATTCAATGCTCATAAACCCTCCTAAATGGCTACCAAAGGCCTATAAATAGGAGGGCATTCCAAAGGGAAAAAAGGATCAGAAAAAAGGAAACGAAAGACGGAAAAAGAATCCAGAGAATTACCCGAAAAATCCAGAACTCCTGCAACTCTGCTGCAAAGACCACCAAAAGGTGATTGAAGCACCCTTGGGGGGCCCCCCCCCCCCCCCCCCAAGGACCTCCCTTCTTCTACCAACATGGCTAAAACGTGGCTTTTCAGCCCGTTTACTTAGCTTTTTATCGGATATAAGACCTTCTCTTGGTCTTTGTCCTTTAAAAATCTGAGGTTAAAAAGCCAAGCCAAGAATCCAAGCATCGTGTTCTCATCTGCATGGACGACGGAGGAGCCCATACATGACTCGCGACCGTCGATCTGAACGTGTCCCCACAATCGAATGAGAAGTCAGATTCCTTTTCTTGATTTCTATTGTACTTTATTTTTCTTTTAGAGACAAAAATCACAACTCTTGTCTTTCATGATGGATAAGATTTGTAAATCGCCTTTTACGGCAAAATTGCCTTTCACGGCAACAAATGAAATCGCCTTTCACGGCATATAAAAAAAAAAAAACCCTTTTGTCTCTTTTCTTAAAATATGTGTGCAATAGAAACTAGAAAAAGTTTCATTTCCCCTTTCTACTTGTGAAGGTGGATCTTCGGATCACCGTTTCTAAATTCCAAGTAGAAAAGTGAAATTGGCATACCCGTACAAAAAAAAGAAAGATGTTGATACCCTTATCTTTTCTTCTCCTCCCCTCCGCCGTACCTCGAAAGACCCGAGGCGGAGGCAGCGGGAGAGAGGGAAGAATCGGGTCCATCAGTCCAAACTAAGGTAAAGGAGCTGTGAGTATATGTAGTAATTGTTAGTGAAATCTTGATTTCTAGGTCGTGGTTTTTCTCCCTGGAAAGGCTTTCCACGTTATATTTCTGTATGCCTTCTTGTGGTGATTGCTTGGTAGATTTATTTGCTAGTTCTATTTTGTTTGATTGGTTACATCCGCTGCATTGATTTGATTAATTATACTAGCATCCATTCTAGTGGGTTCTGCAAAACCCTTCACTTACTTGTCTGATCTGGCATTGGGCATTATTCTATTGTGTTTTCAGGCACACAAGCCAGGCACAAGGCTGGTTTTCTTCCCATAGTTGAATGGGACATGCCTTAAGTACATACCTATGAGCCTAGCCAATGGTGGACACGTAATTTTCATTTTGGTGGCGCAATATATAATCAAGTGAAGACGTTAAATAATAAAATTGGAATTTTTTTGATATTATCTAAGCGGTTTCTCGAATCACGTGGGTGCAAACACACCTGGATGATAACACTTAGGTTCCCCACTGAGCCTAGCCTAGTCAGACATATTTTAGTAGAAGATACAAAATGGGGTGCGATAGGGGATAGATCTTAGCGGGTCTAAATACTTGGCCTGATAGCTAAGACTATTAGGACTGACAATTGCCTGACCTGGTTAATAAAATCTATGGGAGCATAAATCTCTACCTCCTCTAGATCAAAGGGAGCTACTACTATTTGAAAACATTCCACAATCCTAGATGGGCCACCTGAATGCGTGTCAATCATATGTTCAGCAGTAGGGTGAATAAGACAGGTACAAAGTGGTTAGGTTTGACTTATCCATTTTTTTAAAACCTCATTGTTTTATTGCTCTAAAACACTTTTTCTTTTTTTCTTTTTGCTGAGTTGGCTCGGTGGCCAGGGAAATCAAAGTAGATCTGCCCACCCAAGGATCGATCCCTGGGTGGAGCTATGGGAGCAAGCGCCCTATCCACAGGGACAAATCTATGATTCCTCTCAAAGACCATCTTAAATTATAATGACATGATCATTTTCTTTCTCTCTAAAGCTAAATGTTGGTTGGAAAAAAAAAAAAAAACCCACAATTCTTGCCTTAGGAGAAGCCACATTAGCTTCTTAGGGTCCATTTGTGAATGTGTCCTTTTAAAAACACATAATATTTGCCTTCTCAATAAAATGTGTCTCTTGGGCTATATATGTGCCTTTTCAATAAAATGTGTCTCTTGGGTTACATATGTGCCTTCTCAATAAAATTTGTCTCTTGGGCCCATTTGTATGGATGTGACCCAATTCAAAGGGACGCCTTTCAACTCTATAATTTAAGGTTATTTTCAAAGTTTTGATATAGTATTAAAATGTTCAGAAATACATACGAATTATTTTATTTTTTTTAAGATGAGAAATATATGCTGGCGTGGATTAAAGGAATAAAGGTTTTTTTTTCATATTTTTTTGGTTGATTTGAATTTTTTTAATTATTTTGTTAGATTTACATGAAAGGAATGTTAATTTTAATATATTATTTACATCACACGAGACTTAACCTGTGCATTGCACAAGGGCTTCTTGCTAGTAATAGATGATGACTTGTTCTTTGTTAAAATAGGATAACTGTTGTGGGGATAGGTTTTTGTTTGTGTCGAATGGTTTGAACTCATCATTAAGCGGTGTTGTGATCTAGGGCTAAGAATCACACAAGATCAAGAAGATCAAGCACACGCCACACAAGTGACAAGACACAAGTTTTATGTGGTTCGACTTTTGGCCTACGTCCACAGGAGAAGGCGGACATGCATTTTCACTATGCACCAGGAGGAATTACTAAACAAAGACTCATGCTCTCTCTATTTATACTCTTAACCCCAAAACCTTGGTACACGCAAATCAAACCCACTATTAACCTAATAGACCATACTTATGTTCCCCATAATAGGGGATGTTTTACATAAGCTTTAAGACCTTAGATTTTTTGGGCATTAATGTTTCTGTACACATGTTCCATGTGAAAAGCATAGAAAGCTACATGCATGGACAAAGTTGTTGCATTGTTCCTCACTCTTACTCATCATCTAATGATAGGTTACCGATGCGACGTGTCTTTTACTTTAATATAGGACTATAAATTTATGGCATGTCGGTGTACATGTGAGGAAAAGAATTCAAAGAAAATATTACATTGCTGTTACGGAAACATCATTTGATTGGGTTAGAAAGGGTTAAAAAAACATAAGTGAGCAGTTTTCCATGAAAAGTAGGAGAGAAGGTTTTTGCAAACTTCTTCACGTACTAGTCCTACTCAATATAATCTATTGATATATAGGACGCTCTGGTTTGACATTTCTTTTACTTTAATAATGATGAGACAATCTTTTATTTAATTTCATAAACCTAACCTTCACCAAAAATAAAAAATACATAGCATCCTCAAAGATAACGTTGAGAGAGGATCTATCAAAAACATAGTTTGGGTGATGCAAGAGGTTTCGAGGGGCCTTCTACTTTGGCTGCTCTTCTATATATAATGCCAATGGGCATTTCAGTTTCTTATCAACAAATTGAAACATGGCATTGCAAATGATTGCTCCATTTCTATCCTCCTTCCTCCCAAATCCCAGACACGGACTCGCAACCCATGGCCTCACACACCAGAAATGTGTCTCAAAGCACATTTCATGCTCCACCACTACACCAACCTACTCAACCACAGTTCCCAGAAGATCAGGGAACTACAAGCCCAGCATCTGGGACTATGATTTTGTGCAGTCACTAGGAACTGGCTACAAGGTGAGGATTAACATCCTTACTTGTATGATCTGGCATGAGTCCAACCTTAGTAATACAAAGCTATGAGTCCAACCTTTTCAAACATATTCACGAGAACATACAAACTGGGGTGAGATAAGGGATAGATTTTGGCGGGCCTAAATATTTGGCCATAGGGAGGTAAATGGGTCACCGATTCTTCAATTACCCGGAGGTTTCGACTTGTTAAAAACCGAGTTTGGATCCTTATTTAGGCCCCAATAAGTAAATGGGTCCATATCCGGGTTCTTTTTGGACCCGTGAGCTAAACGGGTCCGAGTTCAGTTCCACCTTGGTTCCCACTCGTTGACCCAAGACCTGACATATTACCTCAATTTTCGAGAATCTTTTCTAAAAACTAGATTTTTTCCATACCATTCTCTACCTATAGACACTCTCCTATGCGATTTCAGTTCCGTCTTCTCATTAACGGTTTCGATTTTGAAACTAGAAAACCGGTTCTATTGACCTGAACCAGAACTGGCCTGTTTACATCCTTGTTTGGCATGATAACAAAGATTGCTAGGACTGACAATGACCTGGCGTGGGTAATGAAATCTATTGGGGCATAAATCTCTACCTCCTCTAGATCAAAGGGAAATGTTGCTATTGGAAAGAATCCACACTACTACATGGCCCACCTAAATGCATTTCAATCATATCTATAGCAGTAGGGTGAATACGATAGGTACAACTGCTTACCATAAACAAAAGATGGGTGAAGTGTGGTTAGGTTTGGCTCATTTGAATTATTTTTTTTAAGGTCTCAATGTTTTATGGTTTTGATAGACTTACTTTTACCATGACGTGATCATAAAATAGATGATGACATGATCTATGTCAGAATATATAGGATAATTGATGTGGGGGTAGGTTTGTGTTTGTGTCGAAAGGTTTGAATTAATCATTAGGCGGGAGCTGTTATGAATCCATATGGGAGTTTTTAAAAACAATCATAGAAAATCTAATTTCATGCACAAATCAAAAGAAATAATTGATATTAGCTTTCATTACTGTATGGTTAATTTTTTATTTTTTTTCCAGGTAGAGGCACATGGAACACGTGTGGAGAAGTTGAAGGAAGTTGTAAAGCATTTGTTGAAAGAAACAGATAGTTCTTTGGCCCAAATAGAACTGATTGACAAACTCCATCGTCTAGGTCTAAGGTGGCTCTTTGAAAATGAGATTAAGCAAGTGCTATACACGATATCGTCAGATAACACCAGCATAGAAATGAAGAAAGATCTTCATGCAGTATCAACTCGATTTAGACTTCTTAGACAACATGGGTACAAGGTCTCCACAGGTATATGCTCTCTTATCTCGCTAGATAATTGAAATCGTACTAGTATCAAGTATCAACTTATTAGATAGATTCTTTCTTTCTTGGTAAAAAGCAGCATAGGAATAAGAGAACTAGAGGGAAACTAGAAAATGAAAGACATCCTAACCCCCGCCACTCCTACAAGTATTTTCCATAAAATTTCGTGCAAACGCATTCATGGATCTGGGATATAAGAAACCTCAAAACATTCAAAAGATAAAACCACGGTAGAGATATATATCTTGCAAAATGGGGTCAATAGACCAATCCGAGTTGCCTTTGATCACACGCGCAACTTCTAGAGTGTCCGTCAAAATATGGACTTTTGAGAAGCCCATTGCCTTTGTTTTGGTCAAGGCCGATAGAATTGACCTCACCTCAGCTTCTTTAGACAAATGGCAAAATCATAACCTGCTTTACCCGTTAGCTTACTAAAAGAAGCATAAAAAAAAAATGGAAAAAAAAATAGATCCTAAATGGTAACCTAGAATCCTGAGAACCTTTGTCATCTCTTCCCTCTTTTAGTTTCATGGATTTTAAGTCTATGAAAACATTTTTAGCAATGTTTATAGTATTTGTAGGAATCATATCCTTTCCTCTATAAACAAAATCATTTCTACATTTCCAAATGGTCCACCACAAAGTCAGATCCAAGCCTTTAGAGGTGATAAATAAAGGTTTGACTAGACCTACATAAACCATCTATTTAAGCCTTAACACATGCTAAGGTCCTTTCTTAGTTATAATATGAATTTCAATCCCAATTAATTAATCTAACCAATTAACCTAAGTCCAAATAAGAATCAATCACCACAAAAGAGAGGAGACACAAGATTTTTACGTGGAAAACCCAACTCAGGAAAAAACCATTTGTGATAGAAACCATCGAAAAGCAAAGCACTATATAACGAAGAGTACAAGTGAACTCACTAGACTTTTGACGCATTTGAAAGTCAACCTAAAGGACTGTGAAGAACTTGCCGACAACCCGCCGTTCACCCTCCACGTGCTAGCTTGAAACCCACCTTGAATGCCCCTTCAAGGTGCTTGAGAAAATAAGGAAAAAGAAAATATCTTTAGGGTAGTCTCCCTTACAAGATAAGCCCAAAAAATCTCTCTTAGACGAATGCTTGATGCTTGAGAGAATTAGATTGCTGAAGTGATTCTTTTGTGGCTGCAAGGGGTCTATAAATAGCCCAAGGTTTGTGCACAAGACCTTTTGAAACTCCAATGGAACTCTTAGAAAGGAGTTTGAAAAAAGACAAGATGCAGAGTCCTGATCGGACAAAATTCCTCAGCTCACTATAATGAGCAGGGTGCTTGTTATAGCGAGACCATGTTCTGCCTACGCCATTTACATAGTTCACTATAGCGAGACAACACTCTGGGAGAGGCATGATGTCGCGAGAAGAAGGTCCGGAAAGGTCTCTTTAAAAGTCTTCTAAAGCATCCAGAAGTCTTCAAGCCTTATCTAAAATATTTAGAAGTTATCTTCCACTTTCACAGGGTTACTTCAAAGTCCTTTTCTAAATGAAATAGAAATTACAACTCAATTAGAACTTGAGTTTTGTTCAAAATAGGAGAATTAACCAACTAAAATTCTAACAATAACTATGGTTGGCCTTGAAGAGTCTCGCACTTCCATATATTTATCTCACCACTCTGATATTGATCTAAATGTAAAATTATGAGATGAATAGCCCAAATTTGAACCAAACCAAGAGGCCCTGGCATGCTTGCCCAAAAATAGAGCATGTTCAATCGATTATTCGGCATAAGGCACTATGAATAAATTTACACAGCTGAATTCCATTGTTTAGGCATTTCCATCCAAAAAAGAAAACTCTATGAGGCAGGGGTAACTTTTATAATGCCTTCCATTTTATCATTGGTTCGGGCAACTTGATCTCCCCTTCTTATGAGATTGTAAGTAAATTTTGTAGAGAGAACCCCATCTTTTGTATGGGGCCAAATTTCATTATTCTCTTTGTATTGAGGAAGATAAATTTTTATAATACTATCCACATCTGCATTGAAATTGTTCTAGGTCAAATTAACATTTCATTTTTTATCTTGGTCCCATAGATCACTAACAACAAGGTTTGGGTTATAAACATTTGAATTGGTAATAAACATTCGAATGAGGTTTTCTTAACCCACTCTCACAAGGAATCCAATTACAATTCCAAATTAAAATATTCTTACCATCTCCTATGATTTTAATCAATGTTCAGAATTAATATATTAATCATTCTACATATATTAATCATTGTTCAAAAATTTGGTTTTGAGCCTAGTAAAAACCAAGGCAAGACTTTACACACAAAAATAATGCAACAAACCAAATCATTTTTAAGTGCATGTGAAGGTGCTTTAAATTTTAGTAGTAATAAATTTTTTAACAGTGCTTTGATAAAGGAAGGACTCAAGTCGACGGTCAAAATCATGGTGGCCCAAGTTCAATCATGCAATGTGGTCCCTAGTTCATGTGATCCAATTTGTAGAAGGCAGCTGACTAATACACGATGGTGATGTGTATTCCAAAGGAGTGTAGTACTCCTTTAAGGGCTAGAGAGGTGGCAGAGGGGGTGGAGTGTTTTATCCATTTCTGCAAGTTACATTCCAAAAGAGTGTAGTACTCTTGTTGCAAGTTAAGGAAAAATTCACAAAGTCTAGAACTTACAGTGCTTTGGGTAGAGAAAAGAGATTTGCTTTAGTAAAACTTTGACCTTCGTGAAATCTTTGAGATTCCTGCACAAAATCTAGGATTCTCTATGTTAGAATCAATAACTTGCGGTAAGGATAGCAAAAGATGTGAGTAAAAATGAAACAATATAAGAAAAATATGAAGAATTGAAATTTATGTAGGAATTTTTAAAAGAAACAAGCAACCGTGCTAATTGTCCCCAGCAACGGCGCCAAAATTTGCTCGCTTGAAAGCAAGGTTTATAAAAATAAATAAAACATAGGTATTACCTCTACCCGTGATAGTAGTGATGTTAGCCAGGTGTTGTATCTACTAGGACAAAAAGGCTAAGTTGCATTTTATTCACAATCAATTCCTAAATTAATTTTAAGAAATAATGAAGGCTTGGTTTGGGGTTTTGGTTCCTAAAATTATCTAAATGGGAATGGACTTGTCTTTAATGAAAGGAAGGCCTTAGGGTATGAATCCGCCCTATCCTTGTATAATGGCAAATGAATACTTGGGTCTCGATATGAATGCTTCAATGACCCATTTTGGCTACAAGCCTCCATGGAGTCACCAAGTAGATCATGTGGTTTAGATTTGGGCATAACCTATCTCTAGAGCATAGATTATCTTGGATCTAAACATCACATTGATGCTCCTTGGAATGCTTCAACCCTAGCCTCCAGCTGCCTCCTCAAACCTTTGATAACCCTAAAACTCATTTTAGGGTTCCTTATATAGATCTCCCCCCAAGTCCTCCTCCAAACCGGCTGGCTAAATGGATTCACATCGCAACCGGCGTCCGAATACCAGCAAGCAGCAAGGTGCTACGTGTTGTTATTGATGGACGTCCGAACGACATTGTGCCGGTGTCTGGATGCCAGCAGCCAGAATTGCCCAGTTCACTCCGTGTTAAGGCCATCTCCCTCCAATTAGCTAAACTTCACATCCTTCACCTAAAACACATGCAAACATGAAAATATCACAACCAAGCACATGTAGTATCATCCCACGGCATAATAAAGACATGATTGAAGGGCATAAATGGTACATTTAGGCTTTCATCATGTTGACATCGTTGGGTCATCATATATAGCTCTCTTGAGCTTGATCAAACCGTATCTTGTGGGGTATGCGAGGAACATGTGCAGACAATTTTTGACCTTGAGCTACCCTCATAAATACCTCCTTCTGAGACTACTAGCAAGAAAGAGATGTTTGATCCTACTACATCGTCTCTTCCATCGGCAACACAAAGTATTGATTTAAGAGAATTATCATGGACACAATGTTAATCTCTTGGCATTAACTTTCTCTCCTTTTTTATGCGAGATTTGAGAATTTTTATATTTGCAACCAGAAATAAACCTAAGGATCTTGACTTATGCATTAAATAATATATAATCTAAAATCGTACCTTGCACCATGATCTTGATGATGAGCGGTTTGGGTTTTCTCTTGTCTCCCTTATCACTCACTCTGACATGTGTAAAATCACTTTTGTAGATAACCCTAGAGAGGTTTCTTTTCATAAAAAAAAAAAAAAAAAAAAAAAAAAAAAAAAAAAAAAAAAAAAAACCACTTTTAGAAGAAAGTTCCCTTAATTCCCTCAAGATTAGACAAACAAGAGTCAAGGATTGGACTTTCTTAAAGTGAATCCAAGCATATTTATTAAAATCAAAACTGAAGAAAACAGCTTATAAAAAATCAACTAACTTAAATTGCGAAAAGCCCTAACATGGTTACACGTGTGGTCATGTTGACCACTTTCGCCGAACAAGATTATAATTTTCTCAATCTTCATATAGAAGCCTTATTCAATTACTTTTGAGTCAACTTTGTTAGTTCCACATTTCTGCTTAACTTCAGTTAAAACCTAGTTTTCAGCAACTCCTCAATCATACTTCATGTTTTTCCTCCCTACTTTTTCTTTTTTCCTACTAAGAGGTAAATTTGAATTCAAAAGAAGATAATAAAACATGGGCAAAAGCCCCCAAGAGACAAAGAAGCTAAAAAGAAAAAAATTCACCAAAAAGCAACCAAACAAGAGCCAAAAATTAAGCAGTCACAACTCCCAATGCAGAGAGAATTGGATGAAGACATTGAGTCTGAAACCGATCTGGTAAACTAAAGACCATATCCGAAAGACGGTCGGCCAAAAGAATTTTTTCTGTTAGAAGAGAGGTCCTCTTCTTGTCAAACTTGGAGCCATTCCTAACTGTCTAGATGATAACGATGAGGTCTACACATTTTCTTCCAGAATCATCTCTATCAAAAGACAGAGATGTCCAAATGGTAGCAGCAGAGATCAGATGGGAGGGAGAGGATCCATTGATAGAAAGAAGCCATGTCCAAAGGGATGAACTAAAATGATTGAAGGATTTGTGGGCCTCTGTTTCTTCATGGTAGTGACAAATCTAGCATCTCGAAGGCAGCGAAATCCCTTTTGTTTTAGCCCCCTTTTGATTTTCCTCACTACTTCATTTATTGGTTTGTATGTATTCCACTTTCTTATTTCCCTAAACACATTACTGCTCAATACATCCTACATAGCCTATTTATGTTCTTCCAAGTACAATCCAAACCATTTCAAATATTAAACCTTGATTTTATCATTTATAGAAGCAATCCATAAGTTTTCCTTATGCATTCATATATATTTTTGCATCCTTTTTTATTACTCCCTAATTCACCCTTAGCATGCTATTACATAAAAATATATTATCTATAAAGTTTATGTTATATAATGACCATGGAGAAGGTATGTAACGAATGAGAATGATAATGATGATGCTGATGCTGATGGTGAGTTAGACTAAACAACCTATCAAATCGAGGATTGGCCTCTAAAAGATGAGAACATGGAAACAACATGCACATCATATCATCTCGAAATATTCCTCTTGATTGGTTCCGATTTTATATGCAACTAACCAACATCTGTGGTTTGTAGATGTTTTCAATGACTTTAAAGATGAAAAGGGTTGTTTCAAGCCCAACCTTTCAATGGACATAAAGGGAATGCTGAGCTTGTACGAAGCTTCACACCTTGCCTTTCAAGGGGAGACTGTGTTGGATGAGGCAAGAGTTTTCACAAGCACACATCTCATGGATATCAAGGAGAACATAGACCCAATCCTTCATAAAAAAGTAGAGCATGCTTTGGATATGCCTTTGCATTGGAGGTTAGAAAAATTAGAGGCTAGGTGGTACATGGACGTATATATGAGGGAAGAACGCATGAATTCTTCTTTACTTGAATTGGCCATGCTTCATTTCAACATTGTGCAAACAACATTCCAAAAAAGTTTAAAGAGTTTGTCAAGGTAAGTGGATACTAGCCACATGAATTCAATATAAGAGAACCATCAATAATACATCTGAAATTCGTTGAGTTAACTTTTGACTCTCCCGAGTCATCCCATTTTGGCAACCTTTTGTTAAATTGATGAAATGATGTTGGGCATATACAAATAACAGATTGAACTCCTGTATTTTTTATATGGGCTTCAGGTGGTGGAAAGATTTGGGTCTTGGAGACCAGTTGAGCTTCACTAGAGACAGGTTGGTGGAATGTTTCTTTTGGGCTGCCGCAATGACACCTGAGCCACAATTTGGACGTTGCCGGGAAGCTGTAGCAAAAGTTGGTCAACTCATAACAACAATTGACGATATCTATGACGTGTATGGTACGGTGGATGAGCTAGAACTTTTTACTAATGCGGTTGATAGGTCAGTGACCACTTTCTTAACCACTATTCATCATAGAATATTACACTTCATACTAAATTCATGGGGTCAGAGGAGAATTAAAGAGGTGAAGAAGGTGGAGATTTAGACCGGACTATCTAGTTTTAGACATTTAATTTACTAGGATGACATGTTGGAAGTCATTTCATATATATATATATATATATATATATATATAGGGGGATATCATTTGATTGTTAATTTAGTATGAATCCTCTCCTCTAATGGTTCACTCTCATCCCCTGTTCCTAGGATGGCATTGTTTAGAAATCCTAGGATTTCAATTCCTGTTAAATAGACAGGATCCTCACTAATAGATTGATGACTTGGCACTTATAAAGTCTACTTTTCAATGGCGAATTGAAAGGGCATCAAGCCAATTTAAGTTAAGTCACTCCAACAAATTTAAATAGATGCAAGAGAACTCAGATAACTCTATACCCTTTGACTTTGGTCATGATCTCAACCAATTTCAATGTGAATACAACAAAGATATTTGATACCTATAAAGTCTTCTCGATTAGCTAGGAGGTCCTTTCCATGTAATTATTGGCCCTTCAGCTTGGACTAGAGTTGTATTTTGTTGTCAACCGTCATATTATAATTATATGGATAGGCAGTTCCTTTCTAGAAGGCCTCCAGTCTACTTTGGCACTCCTTATAGTGATTTTTGTTTAAAATCATTTTGGACTCCTCTAAAAAATCTATTCTCAATATTGTGGCTATTATCTTACATTTCTGTCTCTTGGGTTTCAGATGGGATCTTGAGGCAATGGAGCAACTTCCTGAATATATGAAGACCTGTTTCTTAGCTTTATACAACAGTATTAATGAAATAGGTTATGAAATTTTGAAAGAGGAAGGGCGCAATGTCATACCATACCTTAGAAATACGGTATTTTATCACATCTTTCTTTAATCCACATCCAATTTTGGTAGCAGATGTAATTTGATTGAGGTAGAGCCTTTCTACTAAAGTCTAAAACTAAAAACTTTGACTCTTTTGAGTTGGCCAAAACACAGTTCACTCGTGGCGGTTGTATCAGCTAGGAGTGTGAAAGAGCCAAAGTGATCAAGTTTGACCAGGCTTGACCTAAAAATGGGTATTTTCCCATATCAAGTTTGAAAATCTCTTTTGACCTCAAGGTTGGCTCAAAATCTAGAGTTTTCAGATTAGATTCGGATTAGAATTATCTTATTATCGTGTCTCTTCCCTTTCGACTCTCCAAATACAACCTAACTAGTTTCTATATAGCATAATAAAACCAATGGCTAGGCAATCAAGCATTTTGCTGCGAGCAGAAAAAAGCATTCTACAAGTTCTTGGCTGAGAGCAACTGAGGAGAAGCTATATATAATTCTAATGAAATGATTGTCATGGTTTCATTAGAACCGAACTATTTTTTAGCATCATTTTTTTTTTTTTAGTGGACAGAATTGTGCAAAGCATTCTTAGTGGAGGCCAAATGGTATAGCAGTGGACATACACCAACGCTTGAGGAGTATCTACAAACCTCATGGATTTCGGTTGGAAGTCTACCCATGCAAACATATGTTTTTGCTTTACTTGGGAAAAATCTAGCACCAGAGAGCAGTGATTTTGCTGAGAAGATCTCGGATAT
This sequence comes from Camphora micrantha, assembly GCA_003546025.1. Lineage (NCBI taxonomy): Eukaryota > Viridiplantae > Streptophyta > Magnoliopsida > Laurales > Lauraceae > Camphora > Camphora micrantha. Next base: position 22,563,540 of record QPKB01000010.1, read on the forward strand.
CTTACCATTGGGAGGAATGATGATTCGATTTCCAGATGATTTGGGAACTTCAACGGTATGTAGCCACTGACCACTACTTCAACTAAAATTAGTAAAAGTTTTGTATGCATGTTCATCTTTAATATGCTTATTTTTTAAACTTTGTCCAAGATTAATACATTTTTCATATCTATGAATTTTTTTGTTATCCCAGCTTGACAATTTAGTTGTGCACTAGCATTAAGGAAAAAATACAATTTAGTTGTGCAGTAGTGTTGTAGAAAAACAAAGTAAAAATTAGAGAATGCCTAGCTTATATTTAAGATCGTGCTAAGCCCTGACCCGCATGAGACGAGAATCAACGTAGGCCTGTTTAATTTAGGATCAGGATTGGAGAATCCCCTGAAAACCTACCCAATATTCAGGATGGAATTGGACAACCCAAGCTCAAGCTCGGCCAATTGATAGGCTTACTTGTAGTACCCATTTTACTTTTTGGAAAAAGAACCTAGAATAACCAAGTGTAAAAGAACGAATCCCCATGTCTAAAAATGCGAATTTGGAATGTTTCGTATGGAAGAAACTATAAAGCCGAAAAAGTTGAGGAGGCCATGTTGATGAGTATCGGATTGATGTAGAACGCCTATCGAAGTGGGATTTTTGCTTTGTTTTTTTTTTTTTTTTTTTTTAGAAAGTTCTTTGATTGATTTCATTGAGAAAACCTAATGACCCCTTTTTTACGTCCCCATGCCCTCGCGTGTGGCCACATGGGGGCGCAAAAAAGAAAGAGAGGGATGGGCTTTCCCTCGCTTTTGGCATAGTGGGCCTCCTCGTTGGGGCCCGCAAGGGCTTTAACATTGTAGCAAAATAGAGTAAAAATTAGAGAATGCTTAGCTTGGATTCAAGATCGTGCGAAGCCATGACCCGCACGGAACGGGATTCGACGTAGGCTTGTTTAATTTAGGATCAAGACTGGACAATCCCCAGCATACCTACCCAATATTTAGGACGGAATTAGACAGCCCAAGCCCCAGCCCGGCCGATTGACAGGCCTACTTGCAGTACCCATTTTGCTTTGTGGAAAAAGAACCCAGACTAACCAAGTGTAAAAGAACAAATCCGCATGTCTAAAAATCCAAATCTGGAATCTTATGTATGGAAGAAACTACAAAGCCATAGAAGTTGAGGAGGCCATGTTGATGACTATCAGATTGATGTAGAGCGCCTATAGAAGAGGGATTTTTGAGAAAACCTAATGACTATTATATATATATGAAGCGAAGCGAATCTAATTGAGAAATCAAGCACTTCGCTCCAATTAATTTTGACTCATCCAATTTAATTTAGTTTGACCCTGGCCAATGGGACGGGTCGGGGTAAATTAGGTCGGGTCAGATATAAAGCACACCTTTTGGACACAACCTGACCCGTGTATTTTTAATGACGTGGTAAAAATTAATTATGTTATGTTCCAAGACTCGAACTCAGGACAATACGGATTTCAAAGGGGAGTTGGAATTTATCAACGATGTATTTATAAAAATAAGGGGCAATTGAGCAGAGGTCCTTAACATTTGATTTTAGAGATAATTAGTGAAAGGTCCCTAGAATTGAATCTATCCAGCCTCCAGTCCAAGCAAATTCTTTTTAAGGGCTCTGGTCCAAGCAGCTGGACTGTTTGCAGCAAGAGGTCCCTAGATACAATTTACATGACTAATTCGCCCTCTTTCAACTGTTTAGGCATCTAATCTTGAATTTTAAAATTTCAAATCTTCCATTCTCCCTCTCTCAAATCTATCCTACCAAAGGAACCACTTCTCTGTTTTCTGGTTTCTGCAATAGGGACGAGCAGCACCACGCAGCGTTTGGGACGCTTGTCCGGCGGCGGCGGCAGTATTAAGGATCAGGTACTCTTCCGCGGCTGCGCGTGGTGTCTGGAACTCCGATTTGGGGCGGCAACAAGTATCGAAATCCTTGTTTGTTTCTGCACTTTCTAACAAAGCCCGATTTTCAACCGTCCATCCACTTGTCAAAACAAGATAAGATTTCTTTTTGTCTTTAGTTCATAATAAATAAAGAGTGCACGAGTACCCCAGATTCGAAATCCGGATTTGGATCTGTCACGGCGAAGATCAATTTAATAATCCTCGCCTTTATGAGTCACTCACACGATTCTGTGCCTTCTTCTGAATCATGGGAAATCGGGCGAAGATGGGTTTTGATCAGGGAAACAAACCATGCCTTCTTCTGAAGCCCGTGTCGTGACAAATTATGTGCGCGAAGATAGGGTTTTCCGACGCGATTGATGGTTCGAGGAAGTTGGATTTTTCTGAGGGGAATGGATCAGATGGGGATTTGGGGAAAGGTCGTGTTGCTGGAGAAGGGGGATCACCACCGGACGCCGCGCCATGCCATCGTCGGAATCGAGAAAGAAGGCGAATGGAAGATGGCTTTCATGTTTCTGATTCTCAAACGAAGAAGAAGAAGAAAGTGGGCCTAGGATCTGCAGCAGTTTCGGGTTGGTTCTAGGTCAGGTTTTACCTGACCCATTCCAGAAGTCCATCCATATTCCAGTCAAAGTTAAATTTATCTGAGTTTTGTATTTTTTGTCAAATTTATTTGTGTTTTGGACAAAATCTATCTGAGTTTTTGGCTATTTATATGACTTCTGGTACAAATTTATCTGAGTTCTGGATGAATTTATCCGAGTTCTGGACAAATCTGTCTGAGTTCTGGATGAATTTATCTGAGTTCTGGATGAATTTATTTGAGTTTTGGACAAATCTGTTTGAGTTCTGGTTGAATTTATCTGAGTTCTGGGTGAATTTATCTGAGTTCTGGACAAATCTATCCGAGTTTTAGGCTATTTATCTGAGTTCTGGAACAAATCTATATGAGTTATAAACAAGTCTATATGAGTTTTTGGCATATTTATTTTTGTTTTTAAATTTTATTTGTGTCTTTTGAAATTTATTTGTATTTTTTTAAATAAATTTAACTGAGTTTTTGATAAAAAGATTTGAGTTTTTTGCCACATTATTCGCTAATTTGGAAATCCGGCAATGTCTTAGTTTTGGCAAATGTATTTGTGTTTTTTTAATTTTATTTACTTCTTTTGAAATTTATTTGAGCCTTTTGAAATTTATTTATAGTTTTTTTAAATTCATTTGGATCTTTTGAAATGTATTTGTATCTTTTGAAATTGATTTTCATCTTTTGAAATTTATTTATAGTTTTTGAAATTTATTTGTGTCTTTTTCAATTTATTTGCGTTCTTTTGAAATTTATTGCTTTTTTTTTAATTTATTGTATTTTTTTAAAATTTATTTCATTTTTTGAAATTTATTTGCTTTGTTTTGAAATTTATTTGGGTTTTTTAAATTCATTTCATTTTTTGAAATTTATTTACGTTCTTTTGAATTTTATTTGCGTATTTTAAATTTATTTCATTTTTAGAAATTTATTTGAAATTTGTTTCCTGTTTTTTGAAACTTATTTGTGTTTTTTTTTTTAGATTTATTTGAAAATCTTATTAGTGGAATTTTATTAATCGTGCCTAATTTAATTGTAGTTGACCATTATTAATGGCTTATCCCACTAATCATGGGATATGATTTGAAGAAAGGGTAAATTAGACATTTTAGGTTTCCAAATTTGGAAAATGGACCTATCACACTGTAAGAAAAGATTGTGGACCTAAGGCAATAAAGTGAAATGTTCAGGGAACCGTCGCCGAATCCCCCTTGATTTTATGGCCTTAGATCCACACTTTCTTTTCATATTGTGGTAAGTACTTCTTCTAAATTTGAAATCTAAAATGAACAAATTACCCTTTCTTTAAAAGCCCTTATCTATTTAAAGATAGATTATATCCCATGATTAGTGGGATATGCCATTAATAATGGCCAGCTACTATTTAATGGCCACGATTAATGAAAATCCCATTAATGAGATTTTGAAATAAATTAAAAAAACAAATAAAATTCAAAATACGTAAATAAATTTCAAAATAATGCAACTAAATTTCAAAAAACGCACATAAATTTCAAAAGAACGCAAATAAATTTAAAAGGACAAATTTTTTTTTCAAAAGATTTAAATAAATTTAAAAAAATGTAAATAAATCTCAAAATACATAAATACAATTCAAGAAAACAAATAAATTTCAAAAAACGCAAATACATTTGCCAAACTAAGATAAACCAATTTTCTAAATTTCATAAAAATTTGCAAAACACTAAAGTATTCTTTCCAAGAACTCTGTTAAATTTATTTCGAAACACGCAAATAAATTTCAAAATACGAAAAAGACAAAAGAAAGCCCCTGTACACATCAGCAAAAGCAGAAATCTGAATAATTTATTTGAGTTTTGGAAAAACTCAGATAAATTTTCCAGAACTCAGAAAAATTTATCTGAGTTTTGGTAAAACTCAGATAAATTCGCCAAAACTCAGATAAATTTATTTGAGTTTTGCCGTAAGTTCAGATAAGTTTTCCGAAAACTCAGATAAATTTATCTGAGGTTTGGTAAATTTATCTGAGTTTTTGTCAGAGTTTCTGAAAAAAAATTTCGAGTTCTTAGCAAATTAATCGGAGTTTCAAAATTTATCTGAGTTTCAAAACTATGAGGGCCATGGCACTTCCTTCTAGCGATCGAAATCTGTAGCAGTGAGGGGCAACGCTGTCTTCTTCATCTTTCCTTTTGTTTCTACAATAAAGGATCGACAACCCTGCTAGCTTCTTCTACTTCTCCGACGTCACCAAGCAGTGTTGATCGCTGCGTCTTTCAATCTCCTAAGAAGGTCGACCGAATCCTCTGAGATTTTCAGACCTCCACACATGCAACACCTGCGCCCTTCTTTGCTCAGATTATGGCTAGAATCTGTTACAAGAAGCTGCAACGTCGCCTTCCTTCTTTGAGCACAGTGCTGCAACTCCGGAGTCTTCTCTGTTTGCGAATCTAGATCTTTCTTCTTCGAGCCCTCTCTAGAGCGACTGGTGGTTTGCTCTGCTACATTAGGAACAAAAGTCCCTGATCTCCGTACAGTGTGATAACCCGCCTTTGATCGTGTGATTCAAGCACTAGCCCTAGGAAAACCCTAGCGTCACTTTGATGCAAGAAGAAGAAGAAGAAGAAGGGATTCTTTTGGGTATCGGAGATTGAAAGGACTTAGAAACAGTGAGAATGAAAGATTTAAAATTTTGAAATTGAAGCTAAAAAGGGCAAATCAATCATGAAAATGTTTGATGTAGCGTATATAGGGACCTCTCGCCAAACTATGTAGAGCTATATGGACCATAGGCCTTAGAGGAAAAGTCGTTGGACTGGATGTCTTACACAACCCATACGAGGGATCTCTCTCTAATTTACCCTAAAAGTAACCGTATTTTTAGAATATTGACCCCTATAAATACCGTTGTTATCATTTTCATACTTATGCATTGTAACTTTTATAAATCGTTATGTAAAAGGAGTGGAACACTAGAATAGACCCCATCTATTAAAAATCACAATCATTAAGACAAACATCCTTTTTATTTATGGGATATCCCCAATTTTCACCTCAATCTGGGTTATTTCCACGGTCAAATTGATTCTTTGATAAAAAATACAAAATACTGGAGTTTTCTTAATAAGGTTTTTTCTGTGATTTGGATTCTCCATCATGCCGTTTGTCAATTAAGAAACTCCCAATATCATCTCATTTCTATGAAGGGAAAATCATTTGATTGTTAATGGGTCCCAGTGTCTAAGTGCCTTTACTCTAAGGAATTTCAAGTATTTTTGTTTGTTCTGACTATATGAATTTTATTTTTTTTAGATGGTGAAATGCTAAGTTCTGGGTTTTGTTTTTTGATTTATTTAATCCTTTGTCGTTTTTATTTATTTCACTCTCAAAATCTGGGTTGTCGGGTTTCTTTTTTATTCATTAATTTTGATTGTACACTTTTTTTAAGAATGCAGAGCTAATCGTAAAAAGAATCTCCAATAATAGTGATCCATCTAAATAAAGAATTAAGTTCATTCTTATTATCATCATTTTCTACTTTCTCCAATATAATTCCATTTCTCTATGTCAACAAGAGAACTTTCATTTTTTCCATTTATTTACTTTTGAGTTCATTGTATTTGATTATAGCAAGTTCAGTATTTCTTTTATTTCTTTGCGTCTCTTATTAGTACCATCTCAGGTCTCATTTGCATGCTTGGGTTAGATCACTGTTCAACCCATTTTAAAATATGAGCATCTCGAGACAATTTGTTAAATTATTAAAAGTTTCATTTTGCAAGGTAAACCTATTTTATTTCATTTACTTTTGAGTTCATCAATTTTTATTTGAGAAATTTTAATTATGTCATTTTTATTTTCTATGACAAACATTTTACAATAAAACTAAACTCAAATGAATATATAATATATGGAATAATAATGTTCATAATTAATAAGAAAATGACAATATTATTGAAACAAGAAAAACTTTCGATAGCAGCGTGGAGCTAAAGAGGAGACAGGAAACTTTCAATGTAACTGATGTGCTACCATGCACGCTTGTAGAGGGAGAAAGGGTGGAGTTTGGTTTTTTTCTTTTTTATGCGTATAGCTTTAACTTTTATAAATCGTGATCTAAATTGAGTAGAACCCTATGGTAGACCCCATCTATTAAAAATCACAATCATTAAGAAAAACATCCTTGCTATTTATGGGATACCTCAAATTTTCACCTCATTCTGGGTTATTTCCAAGGTCAAATTGATTTTCTGATAAAAAAAATAAAAAATACTAGAGTTTTCCAAATAAATTTTTTTCTATAATTTGAACTCTCCTTCATGCCTTTTGTCTATTAAGAAACTCTCAATATCATCATATTTCTATCAAGGCAATAGTATTTGAGTGTTAATGGTCCCAGTGTCTATGTGCCACTAATATAAGGAATTTCAAGTATTTTTATTTGTTCTGATTATATATTTTTTTATTTTTTTTTTTAAGAATGTGAAATGCTGAATTTCTGGGTTATCTGGTTTATTTAATCCTTAGTCTTTTTTATTTAATCCACTCTCAGTTCTTGGTTATCTGGTTTCTTTTTTTATCTATTGATTTTGGTTGTACACTTTTTGTTAAGAATGTGGAACTAATGGTAAAAAGAATCTCCAATAATATTAGTCCATCTAAATAAAGAATTAAGCTCATTCTTATTATCATCATTCTCTACTTTCTCCAATATAATTCTATTTCTCTATGTAAAGAGAAATTTCATTTTTTCCATTCATTTACTTTTAAGTACAATGATGGCTTCAGATTTCCATTCTGGTTTAGTTATTCTAAATTTCTTTTATCATTGTTTTGTCTATGAATCTTTATTTATATATATTTTTATAACCTTTTTAATAAAATCTATTTCTTTTTATTTATTATTTATTTTATTATAATTTCTCACTTGTGATAGGTTTTTAGTTTTTTTTATGATGGTTTTTCATGAATTTGTGGGTTCTTTTGTCTTTGCCCTTTTGTGCTCCGTTTTTTAGTTTTTTTTTTTTTTTTTTTCCTTATAAGTGTTTGATTCTTTTAAATTGCTTATGTTATTGAGTTGATTATGGATTTTCATTTCTATGTTTTGTTTGTATGTGTCTTTCAAATTTCATTGGATTTTATTCATTGTTTATATTGTTTGTTTGTTTTGATTTTATTTTTTAGTTTTCTTGATCATTAATCTTCAATTTTCATGGGCTTCTATTTTTTTTTTTTTTTAATTATATGGTATTAGGTATTGAATTCTTATGGACTTCGTTTTCTTTCCTCTTTTTCAGACGAAAACCTTTTGCATTTAATTTTAAAGAAATTAATAATAATGTTTTTTTTTATAAATTTTAATATTATGATTATCTTGCCCGTGATGTTTTTCTACTTTATAAGATTACAACAACAGATAAGGAAATATAATCACACCTATATAATAGGATACTTAATTAGATAATAAATAAGAAATATAATTAATTAAAATGACTCATGCCTAATAATCCAAATATAATATAATCCAATCTCATCCTTGCCAAATCCAACCTTGTCTAAAACATTTTCTATTATATTTTATTATAGCACGGAAAAAAAGTTCCGCAATCACTTTGTATAGAAAACCGTGAAAATGCCCTTTTTATCTACTAGAATGGATGTTGGTCCAATAATCGATGCAGAGGAAACAAATCAAAGAAAACTAGCAATTAAATCTACCAAACAAACACCACAAGAAGGCTGACACAATCTTTTATGTGGTAATCCTATTAAAAGGAGAAAAGCGATGACCTGAAATCAAATACTATTGAACGATTACAAGATATACTCACAGCTCCCTTTCCCAGTCATTCCGTCTATTTTCGTTGCCTCTACTAACGCCTCGAGGTTTTGGTAGGAATGGCTAGCCGAATAAGTTCAAGATGGTATCAGAGCCAGCCAGTCATGAGTTCGAATACCAAGAGGAACGACTCGGCGTGTATATATTTTTTCCATTGACTAATTATAATGTCTAATTATGTGTCATTTTCACCTCTTTTGGGGCTAGAGGTCTTGGTATCGACCCCCCCCCCCCCCCCCCCCCCCCCTTCGGAACCGAATGTTGAGTCCACTTGTGCTACCACCTAGGGCCCACTGGGGTTTTATCCGGCTTCTCTCTGGGCCTGGAGGGAATAGTCCAGCCCAAAGGGTTGGCAACCCTCCGTTAGCCAAAAAAAAATATATATATATATATCATGTGTCATTTTCACATTTAATACGAATGACCCACAATTTGATAATTAAAACTATTGGTCCCAAGCCCATTCTTAAGCTTCACATTTTTTTAGTAGAGTCCAGGTTGGGTTGACATGTGAGCCTATAGGCAGATTGATCCCCATTTAGAGGCCTGATTTTAAATGAGCTAGCTGTTTCTTTTCTTCTTTGTTGTGGTTGTTGTAGGCATTTCTTATTTACCAAACAATAAAATAAGTCATTCATGTCATTGATCTCTTTTGTTGGAACAGGATGAACTAAAGAGAGGTGATGTTCCCAAATCCATTCAGTGTTACATGCATGAAGCAGGTGTTACAGAGGATGTTGCTCGCGACCACATAATGGGTCTATTTAGAGAGACATGGAAGAAACTCAATGAATACCTTATGGAAAGTTCTCTTCTCCATGCCTTTATCGATCATGCTATGAATCTTGGACGTGTCTCCTATTGCACTTACAAACATGGAGATGGATTTAGTGATGGATTTGGAGATCCTGGTAGTCAAGAGAAAATGATGTTCATGTCTTTATTTGCTGAACCCCTTCAAGTTGATGAAGCCAAGGGTATTTCATTTTATGTTGATGGTGGATCTGCCTGAATAAATGAAGTTAATGTAAAATCGGATATTAAATTTGCCTAGACATGTTATGAATATTTAGATGTGATTCCATGATATATACTAATAAATTAGTTCTAGTAGCTTACCATGAGCAATAAAATATTGTACTACATTTTATGTGCATGCTTTTGTTTTATTGGGGTGTTTGGAAAGACTAAAATTTGTTTCAACTACAAGGAAATGGCTGACATGGCATATGAGGGACTCTATAGCACATCGGTGGGCCCCAAATCTTTGATCAAGCGTAAATTAATGCCACCACTGTATTGTATTCTTATTCTCAATGTAACAACTTTCTTATATTACGGTCTCTTGGGTTTTTGTTAGTATTTTTATGTTGGCTAATTTTGGGCAAAACTCTGGGTCCATTGAGTTATAGTTTCTAACTTATTTTAGAATGGACTGTTGTTGTCTCGCCGGAAAAGCTGAAGCGAAGAAAAGAAGAAAACAGGGAAGATCGAGCGAAACCGCCAAGCACCGATCGATGAGACCCTCGAAGTGCTGAAGCGTCCCAATTAATTTCGGTGGTCCGATCAATTGGATGGTGCCAGAATTTCGGGAAAGAGTCCAGATCTGCTACGAAGTTGTTTCCTTTTGAGACTTTGTTTCCCATTTAGAGTCGTATTTGTGTTCTTACTCTAAGGCACGAATTTGGGACTATAAATAAGGTGTTGCTCTCAACTCTTAAGGCAGATGTGCATATTGAAGATTAGACAAATCAATTAGTTCTCTCATTAATCTAAGGTGAGAATACCCTATTAGAGATTCTTTGATTCTCTACAACCATTGAGAGATTGTTCTGAACGGCTGCTCTAGAAGGTTTTATTGCTTATACTCTCTTGTAGAAGATTAATCATCCTGGTTAACAAGGCGTGAAGAGATAAAGTAAGGAGAATGGTGTATGGCAGGGAAGTCATGGAAGTGGAAGTTGTGCAAGAACAACTACAGTCCTTAGATCGAGGTACTGACTGAGGTAAAGGAGTTGTGAGTATATCTTATAACTGTTCATGAGTTCTTGATTTCTTGTTCATGGTTTTTCTCCCTCGTTAGGGTTTCCACGTTAAATATTGTGTTTGCCTTCTTGTAGTGTGTGATTGGTAGATTGCTAGTTCTATCTTGTTTATTTGGTTATGTCCGCTGCATTGGTTAATTAAAACTAACATCCATTCTGGTAACCTGCTAAACTTTCAGTTACAAATGGGTTCTTGAGGAAATGGAGGAACTTCTTGAATATATGAAGACCTGTTTTTAGCACTATACAACGATGCAAATAAAATAGCTTATGAAATTCTTAAAGAAGAAGGGAGAAATGTCATACCATGCCTTAGAAATGCGGTATCTCATCACAGCTTTCTAAGCATTATCCACATCCAATCTTGGCAATAGATGCAATGTGATTTAGGTATAGACTTTCTACAAACAGAGTAAAAAACGAATAACTTTTACTCAGTTGAGTTGGTCAAAACACAGTGTCTCGGATAGTAGTGTAAAAGAGCCAAGATGTTCAAGTTTGCCCAGTCTCGAGCTCAAAATGTGTAATGCTTAGCACAAGGTTGGCCCAATTTGAGATTCGCCTTGATTTTGAGGTCGGTTCGAAATGAGTTGAGCTTGAGATGTTTTTTTTTTTATTTTTTATTTTGAACGGTAAGAAAAACTTTTATTAAAAGAAAGTGAAAACAAAGAGAGAGAACAAGGTACAAGAGCATTGTACCCCACCTACAATCCATGCAAAATAATAACCTCCCAAGGTGAAATCCTCTCAATCCCTTGCTTGGCTAATGCATCATCAGCCATAAAATTCGCCAATTTAAGAACAACAAGGTACGGGATCATATTGTAACCCACCCATAGCCCACGACAAAATAATACCCTCCCCAAGTGAAACCCTCACAACCCTCCATGGCTACTATATCAGCCATATAATTAGCCGACCTAAGCTCATGATGAAAAAGAACATTAATGGAGGCCGATAAAACCCGGATTTTGTTTAACATGAAGTTTCCAAGGGTTGGCCTTTTGGTTAGACACCCTTATGATTGTATTAGGAGAATCACCGTCAACAATATGGGAACTACGAAAGAATCTCAAAAAGTAGCGAAGTGCTTCCAAAATAGCTAGGAACTTTGCTTCATTAAAATCATGAATATGATAGATCTGATATGGTTTGTAATAAATATCAAACCTATGGGTCTAGATTTATGCATTAAACAATATATGATCTCAAAATATAAAAATGTGCCTTGCGCCATGATCTTGATGATGAGCGGATCTCCTTTCTCAAATAGGGTTTTCTCCTATCTCCCTTATCACCCACTCCAATATGCGTGAAGTTGACGGGTACTTTTCAGATTTCATAGGTCAAGAGAGAGGATTGGAAAACCATATATATAGATAAGCCCTAGAGAGATTTCTTCCCATCAAAGAAATCTAATAAAAGTAAGTTTCCTTAATTCCCTCAAATCAGTCAACAAGAGTCATATTTGATTGGGCTTACTAAAATTGAATCCAAGATAAACTTAGTAAAAATAAAAACTAAAAAGGGGAAAGTAACTTAAATTAGTGGGCTCAAACTGTGGGTCCTAAAAGTGTCGCACATGTGGTCTTGAGGACCACTCATGTCTAACAGAATACCCATAAGTTTGGAAAACATAAATAAGACCTTACCCTTGCTATTTAGAAAGCACACCTCCAATACCCAACAGCCCCAATTTACATCTCACAACACCATCACTATTAAATTTCAGCACTCCAAGAGGAGGAGGAGCCCACATAAACGATTTTCTCACGTTAATTGGGGCACATCCCATACAAACTGCCCAATATCGAGCTCAATATGTGTTATTTGATGAGCTCGGATAAGATCGTGATTAGGATTAGGTTAGATTTATTATTTAAGTAGCTTTTTGATTCTTAATGTGATTATGATGTACTATATTAGAGTTTTGATGTGATTTTGTTTTCGATTCTTAAGGTTAACAATTTTTTTTTTTGTACTTTGTAAATAGCCTTTGATAGTTCTCGGTAAGTAGCTTGTGTGAAATATTTAAAACTAAAAATACAAACAAAAAGAAAAAGAAGAAAAGTTAGGGAAGCAACTTCCGCCTCTCAAGCCCACTTGGCCTCGTCCCTGTATGTGGGAAAAAAATCAAGATTTGTGTCCAAGCCTGAGTTTTGGAGTTAACCCAAGTTCCAATTTAGGTTCCACCCAAATTTAGTCCTTTTTTAATCTTGCATTTTTTTGGGTTTTTGCCAGTACAATAAAGGCCATTAATAACTCCTCTTGGTGACAAAAGTTGAAATAGTTCTCTATAAGTACTCATGAAATGTTATGGACTAAATTACCCTTAATATTAAGGTATCGTAATATCATATAGATATATTCTTATTTTAACCCAACAACGGGAGAGCTTTTCTGCAATATCACATAAATAAAAAGTTGTGAAATCGCAAAAATATGGTAAGCGATATTATACCGTCATAAATATTTTAGTCAATAAAAATTGTATGAGTACCTAGAGAATTATCTCAACTTTCATCGCATTACGGGGTTACCTAAAGCTAAAGGTTACCGTAAAGAAGAGCATAGCACTAATTACTCTTGCAAAATCATTATGACACTTCTAAAGGAGATGCCCTTACCAATACATCAATGACTAATTTAGTCAAATCAAACCTATTTTTTTGCCAAGGCACAACCTAGGCTAATATCGCAGCAAGGTCGCCACACTGTAAGAGTTTTAGTTGGCTCATTCATTGGGTTATGGACAAAACCAGGACTCTTAAAGTTGTAATTTCTATTTAGAAAGGACTGCTAAAGATCAACCTGCAAAGAAGCACGGCCGATCTGGGAACTGACAGAGTTCGCTCGAGCGATGCTCCATCCGCTCGAGCGAACCCCTCACGGAACCTTCTTCGCTCGACCCAACTATTCCTTCGCTCGAGCTTTCATCATTCTGCGCTGAACGTTTGAAGACAAAGAGCAGTTCACTCGAGCAAACTCCCCTGTCCGCTTGAGCGAACCTAGGAAAGTTGTATTTCATTTGGAAACCTCTTCCTATTTTCTCTCAAGAGTAGTTTCCTATCCTAATTGCATTGCAACTCTTGAGACACGAGTTCAGGCTTATAAATAGCCATTCCCTCTCTATTCTAAACTACTTCTCATCAAGATTAAACCCTAAAGAAGATATTGAGAATTCCACCTTTCCCCCAAGGCTTTTAGTTACTGCGCTGAAGATTAAGCTTTGGTTATGATTCCATTCTACATGAAGTAGAGACATCTTGAAGACGGATTCAAGGTGGTTTGTTCAAGCACGGTTGAAAGTGAACGACGAGCTGTCGACAAGATGAAAGCAGTCCTTAGGTTGAGTTACCAACTGGGAAGGTTTGTCAATGTCTCTTGTAACTTTCGTTTTATATAGTGCTTGGTCGTCTGTTGGCCTAGAGGATAAGGCCCGTGGTTTTTTCCCGAGTAGGGTTTTCCACGTTTAACTCATGTGTCCTTCTCATTGTGTGGTTTGATTGCTTTTAACCTGGTTTAGGGCTGATCATTAGTTTAATCACGTGTGGATTGATATTTAATAAGAGATCTGGTTAACGGGACCTCTGCCTATGTTAAGGCAGGTTTTTCAATTGGTATCAGAGCGAGGTTGCACTAATTTATTGTGTGATCTATTTATAACTGATCTCTAATGGATATCAATAGAGAAGGAACATCTACTAACAAGCCCCCTCTTCTAGACGGAACCAATTATGCTTACTGGAAAGTAAGAATGATTGCTTTTCTCAGGACAATAGATGATCAAGTTTGGGACATAGTTATGGAGGGATACACTGATCCCACCATCGTTGTTGAAGGGCAGACTGTACCGAAACCCAAAGCCCAATGGACTGCTGATGAAAAGACTAAGTCAAACTGTAATAATAAGGCCATTAATGCAATTTACAATGGAATTATTGCAACTGAATTTCATAGGGTTTCTATATGCCCTACTGTCAAGGCAGCCTGAGATCTTCTACAAACTCTTCATGAGGGAACAGACATTGTCAAGCAAACTAAACTCCAAAACTTAACAACTACCTTTGAGACGATTCGGATGAAGGAATCTGAAATTTTTCTATAATTATACGTTTATTCACACTTTAAGCCTTTTCATTTTAAAAATTAAATTACTTATTTTAAATTATGGCCTAGGTTGACCAACATTCCAACTTCTAACCATGGTTCAAAATCGCGGTTCATGGTCATCGCGTCGCGATTCGCAGAACTCAATTGCGAGAAAATTTTTATTTGACCCAAAAAAGATCCAAAAAAGTATCCAAAAAATTCATAATGTTATAAAATGATAGAAAACAATTTTTTTTTCCATTAGCGTACAGTTTAAAGCAAAATAACGGTCCCCTCAACTTATAATATCTCGTATCATGGCTATATCACTGTATATACTGAAATAAATTGAAACACCATCAATTTTACATAATGCAACTATAATTTTGGGCAAATTAATAATGTTAAACATTTAAAGTCTATAATCTAGCAATAATACTAACAGAGTTAGTGCATGTGCAGTAGTCAACTCAATACATCAATCATCAAGGTGTACTCACCTTCAAGTTCCAAGTTTAAAGTAACATTCACCGCATCAAAATGAATTAACTTGCTAAACTTAAAGTAGTAAAGTTTGGACAATTATAACTTACATTGGCTTGATTTTTAGGACAATAAAAGTATTTAACTCAATAAAAGACTTAGATAGATGTATTTTATACAAACTTTCAAAAAAAATCAGATTTAAATAAATAAATGAAAAAAAATACCAAAAGTGCTAAAATCTATATTATGGTTCTCCAAAACTCTAGTTCTAACAAGCCTCAAGCATTTCTAAGCTATTTTGAGGTCCAATTTTGAAAAAAAATTCAAAAGTCACAAAAAATTTGGCCAAATAATATCTCTTGACTTCCTTGTTCTTTCCGGCTGAGAAATCCACCAAATTGTTGAGCAAGTCTTGAGTTTTGGAGCTTAGAGAGGTCACACAAATTGAAAGGAAGGCTTAGGATCGGTTTGGAGAAGAAATGAATGAAAAAAGAGTGAAAACATAGCTTTTTAAAAAAAGAATCCATCGGCCGATATTCGATTATAATGGTAACGGCCGATATTCAACATAACAGGCGTTATTTTGGCGATATTTTGTCCATAATGCTAACATTGGCGTTATGGGAGAAATATCGTCGCGGTCATGGCCGTTATTTTGAACTATGGTTCAAATGCATGTTGGTGTTCTATAAAATGTAGTTCTTTCATTCGATGTGACACTTAAAAAATTCCTTGAAAAATAGGGTAAAAGATTTGATTTTAGTGGGTAGACATGACCATACCTGTTGGAGAGTATATGTATGGGTTCGTTGTTTGATGAAAGTTTATCCTATTATTTAAAAACATGGTAAGTACACATGCAGGCATGCATAAGGTTGTTCTATAAAAATGTATGACTTCTTTCAATCCATGTGAGTTGTGGCACCTACAAAATCCCTTAAACGTTTTAGTAAAAGATTTGATTTGAGTGCATAGACATGAGCTTAAACTAATAAAATTATATATATATATATGGGGGATATTCATGTGCATCAGTCCCTTACCATAGGGTGAGGGAC
Source organism: Camphora micrantha (assembly GCA_003546025.1). Taxonomy (NCBI): domain Eukaryota; kingdom Viridiplantae; phylum Streptophyta; class Magnoliopsida; order Laurales; family Lauraceae; genus Camphora; species Camphora micrantha. The sequence continues at coordinate 22,579,550 of QPKB01000010.1, forward strand.
ACTTACATAATTGAGAATAATCATGTGCAAAAGAGGAAAAAGAGGGAAGCCATGTAAGTGTCCCTCACCCTATGGTGAGGGATGGATGCACATGAATATTCTCCTATATATATATAGGTTCAATGTTTGGTGAGAGGCCCCCCTAACAATAGTTAAGATGATATCTAAGAATTTTGTTTGGGTAGTAACTTTATATATTTACTCTACTTGATTTGCAAATGAGGTTTGAAAACTTGTGACTCGAACTTGACTTGTCCAGTTCTAAAAGATCAATTCACACCGAGTCAACAGAATCACTCGAGGGAATCATCTTTTTCAAAAAGTTAATTTAAAGATGGTCAAATGCTTGAGAAATTTTAATATATTATATCCATTTACTTACATATATAAATAACAATCAGTTCAAACTAATAAATTTATATATGTAAGAAGAATATTGATAATAATAAATAAAAGGAAAAAAGCTTGCATATTACAAAATTTTAAGTCCAAACATTCAGTGTAAAAGATCAAATATAAACCCCAAATGAAGTTTCAAACATCATTTTGAAATCACAAACTCAAAATCTCAAGCGTTAATTAATTAATAATAAACATCAATCATTTAAAATAAAATTTACTTACTAAGTAGTTCAAAATGCATACAATTTATCAAAAGAAAGTGATTCGGCGCGCCGAGTTTTCCATATATTTAAAACTCGGTCTTCATTCACCTAGATTCTACCTTGATTACAAATACTTAAAAACTCAATTCCAGTGTACTGCTTTTTGTTGTTGGATTTATTATTTGTAGAAAATACAACTATGCACATTTCACATGTGATTAATTCATTAGTATATATTGCTAAAATTAGAGTCCATGTAACTTCTTAAAAAAGGGTTGACATGACATTTGAGGATTGTATAGCTCATCAGTGGGCCCCAAATCTTTGATCAAGTATAAATTGATGTCATCACTGTTTGACAAGAACCATAGATCTTTTCTCTAACACGAAACATTTTAATGGACCCTGCATAATCATTTTCGTGATTCATAATGCAGATTAAAAATGAAATGAATAACTATATAAGACTATGAACTTAGGGCATGTTTGTGTATAAGCTATAAACAATGTCAGTATGTCTGAAATTTTTTTTTTTTTTTTTGAAATAATCCTTTTCTCTTCATTTTTGAAGTTAAATTATTTTTGTTTACATCTTGTTTCCAACACCAGTTTATCAAAGGGGGTTGAGATGTCTGACAAAAGACATAAGTAGAAAATAAAAAATTAAACTCAAACCTTGGGCACTAAGACTGTGTTTGGCTTTGTGGCTTTGTTGGAAAGTCATAGTGATTTGGATTAGGCTTTAATCCAATAAACTCATATTAATTGGTCTAAAATGTCAACTTGAATCGAAACTTAAAATTAAAATATAAACAAAAAAAAAAAAGTGGGGAGAGGGGAAAGAGGAAGGGAAGGGTTATACTCAAAGCCTTCATTACCGGTAGGATTAAAATTGGATTTGCAGTCATTTCTTTCATCATGTAAATTAGGGTTTAGTGACACCTAATTTTAGTGTAAATCATGTTCCTTGGGAAAAGCATATAAAGCTTATGATTGTATGGAGAAGGTTTTTGCATACTTCTTTACTCTTACTCATTATCTAAAGATTGAACGGTCTAATTTGACGTGTCTTTTACTTTAATAGCATGCTACAACTTTCTTTCTTTTTTTATTTCACAAACCTAACCTTTACCAAAATACAAACGCCTAGCCATCCTCAAAGATAACGTTGAGAGAGGATCTATCAAAAACACACTTTGGGTGATGCAAGAGGTTTTGAGGGGCCTTCAGCTTTGCCTGCTCTTCTGTATATAAAGCCTATGTGCATTTTGGTTTCTTATCAGCAAATTGCAACATGGAATTACAAATGACTGCTCATTTCTATCCTCCTTCCTCCCAAATCCCAGACACAGACTCGCAGCCCATGGCCTCGCACCCCAGAAATGTGTCTCAAAGCACATTTCATGCTCCACCACTACACCAACCTACTCAACCACAGTTCCCAGAAGATCAAGGCACTACAAGCCTAGCATCTGGGACTATGATTTTGTGCAGTTACTAGTAAGTGACTATAAGGTGAGGATTAACATCTTACTTTTTTGATCTGGCATTGAGCTTTATTTTATTGTTTTTTTAGGCACACGGGCCAGATGCCTAGGCTGGTTTTCTTCCCATGGTTTAATGGGCCATGCTTTAAGTTCGCAGCTATGAGCCTAGCCAATGGCAGATCCAGAATTTTTATTTGGGTGGTGCGGTATATAGTCAAGTGAAGATGTTAAATAATAAAATTGGAATTTTTTACGATATTGTCTAAGGGGTTTCTTGAATCATGCTGGTGCCGTCTATTTAGACATTTCAAGAGAAGATACAAAATGGGTGCGATAGGGGATAGATTTTGGTGGGCCTAAATATTTGGCCTGATAGCTAACATTGGAGTCTGGATCCTTTGTTTCGTTGAAACTGAGGAACATTGTTTCATCCAATCATGGAGTGCCACCTGTATATGGAGGATGCCAGTACAAGGGTGTAATTAGTAACATAACATTTTATATAGGTGGCGCTCCGGGATTGGATGAAATAGTATTCCACTGATTCAACTCAATAGTGGATCCAGGGTCCTAAGATTGTTGTGATGGACAATGACTTGACTTGGGTAATGAAATCTAAGAGGGCATAAAGCTCTACCTCCTTTAGATCAAAGGGAGATGCTGCTATTTGAAAACATTCCACAATCATACATGGGCCACCTGAATGCATGTCAATCATATTTGTAGCAGTAGGGTGAATAAGACAGGTACAATGCGGTTAGGTCCGGCCCATCCTTTTTTTAAGACCTCATTGTTTTATGTCATTCGAAAGGTTTGAATTCATCAATAGTTGGTTGTTGGCCCCCTTCTTTAGAGGCATCATGTTCTCCGTTGTGTAAGTCCTCCTATGGGATTCTTTTTCCCCCTTGTCTTTGGGCTATTGCCCTTCTTCTTTTTTTAAATACATACCTACCTTAAGAAAAAAAAAATCATCATCAATAGTGATGTTGTGATCTAGGGTTAAGAAACGCACAAGAAAAGATCAAGCACACAACACACACGAGGCAAGATGTAGGATTTACGTGGTTCTTCTTTTGGCCTACGTCCACGAGAGAAGACGGAGATGCATTTTCATTATGCACTAGGAAGAATTACAAAAAAAAAATCTCTCAACCCCAAAACCCTCCTACACCCAAATCAGACCCACTATTAACCCAGCAAACTAGGGGCGGTGCAGGGGGCCAATTGACCGAAACTATCATCCCTACGCACTCAATACTACCGTCTTTTATTGAGCCATAAGTCCAAAAATCTCCTTCTTGGCAAACATTAGAGCCGATCCTCATAGCACAAAACACATATAACCCCCTTCACTTGCCCCCTTAGGGCACTTAAGTACTAATAACATCGATTAAGTCAAAGAAATGCGTGAACTTGACTGTTGGAATAGTTTTAGTCATCATATATGTTGGATTCTCTACTGTAGCAATCTTCTTCACTACAATAGCATCCTAGGAGATGACATGCCTAATGAAGTATGCCTTGACGTCAATGTACTTGGTTTACTTGATACTTAAGATAGTTTGTCAAATCGATCGCACTCTGACAATCACATAACACTATAGTAAACTTCCGTTGCAATCCCAGATCACCAACCAAGCCTCTCGGCCAAATATCTTCCTTCATTGCCCCTATAACTGTCATATACTCTACTTTAGTGGTAGACAAGACAGCTGTAGATTGCAATATTGCGTTCCAATTAATGGCACCGCTATCAAAAGTGAATACATGATCTGTAAAGGATTTTCTTCTCTTTAAATCTCCAGCAAAATCCAAATCAACATACCCAAGAACACTTCCAAAAGTGTTGTTGTTTCTGTCATACACTTTCCTAACATCAAAGAACACATTTCGAGGCCTCATTGTTTTGATTTCTATATCAGAGTTTTTAAAAACCATCATATATAGAAAATCTCTTTCCATGCACAAATTGAAAGAAATAAATGATATTAGTTTTCATTACCGTATGGTTACATTTCTTCTTCCAGGTAGAGACATATGCAACTCGTGTGGAGGAGTTGAAGGAAGACGTAAAGCATTTGCTGAAAGAAACAGATAGTTATTTGGCTCAAATAGAGCTAATTGACAATCTCCATAGTCTAGGTGTGAGGTGGCTCTTTGAAATTGAGATTACGCAAGCGTTATACACTATATCATTAGACAACACCAATATTATAGAAATCAAGGGAGATCTTCATGCAGTATCAACTCGATTTAGACTTCTCAGACAACATGGGCACAAGGTCTGGGCAGGTACATGCTCTCTTATCTCACTTGATAATTGTAATCATACTAGTATCAACTTCTTAGATAAATTCCTGCCATAATATATTAATCATTGTTCAGAAATATGGTTTTGCATGTGCCAAGGCAAAACTTTACATAAATATATATATATATACATAATTCTGAAGTGCGTGCGAAGGTTCATTAAATTTTAGCAATAATCAATTTTTGTAACAGGACTCTCATAAAGGAAGGACGCAAGTAGGCAATCAATATCATGGTGGCCCAAGTTTAATCATGCCATGTGGGCCCTGGTTCATGGGATTCAATTTGTAGAATATGTAAGACATCGAATTTCCAAAGTTTCAAGCGATACATAGTCTTAGGAGATCTTAAGACCAATTAGTAAAGACAGACCAATCCTCAAGGGTCTCAATGATTAGGATTGTATATAACATCTTATTTGGGATCTTGGTAAAAATTAATTAACAGGTACACCAATAAGGAACTCGTGAACTTAACAATGAGGCCTCTCTCTACATCAACTCAATACACTTCTTTTCGTGATGCTCAAGTGTCTAATCAGACTATCTATTGTAAAGTATACATATCTTTGCATTGGCAAAATTGCATATGCTCATGTTCGTCAATAGCCATGGCTTCTTTGATTATGTCAAGAATCACGGGCATGATTAAGTATGATTTAAGTAAGAAAATGAAAAACGAATCATGGGCATGATTAAGTATGCTTTAAGTAAGAAAATGAAAAACGAATCATGGGCATGATTAAGTATGATTTAAGTAAGAAAATGAAAAACCCTAAATATGAGTAATCGGAGAGTAATATCAATTTCTTAAGACATACTTGGCCAAGACAGAAGAAGCCTTGTCTAGTTGTGTTTAGTTATTGGTCATAGTGTGTCACGCCCCGAGCCAGAGACTGCACCCATCTCGAGGCGCGACAAATACCCGCATGGGGATTCGAGTCAAACTCGCTGACCCTTCGTCCCCACGAACGGAATTCACCCACAGGATTTCACGTGTGAGGTTTCAAATTTTCTGTTTACCTGTATTTCCACCTGTGTAATTTATGTCAAATAGATATCAAATTGTAATCCAACAATATTAAATGCATCAAGATATAGAGCATAAGGTTCGTGAGCATAGATTAAAAGTTCAAGAAATAAAAAGAGAAAAAAGTACGTTAAGTTAAGGTTTACAAGCCATAGTCTAAACAAGTTTATAAACTATAACAAAAGACGTGGCAATCCAAGCGAGGGTCCATGGGTCATTTTTGCATTCAATATCAGCGGGTAGACATCTAGAAGACATCATCAGAAGTCCATTCAACTATGTGATGGGGAGATTCCTCCTCCTCATGGATCTTCGGGTCGGTGGCATCAAGGTACTCACTTGTAACGCCAAGTGTAGCACCATTAGACTAAGCTAAGCAAGATAAACAGATATAAATCATATAACATGTGACAAATAAATAGTTAAACATGTATAAATCACATGAGATCAAAGTATGATCACTAGGCAAATCTGAGCATGAATAAGCATTAGACGTTCGAATCATAATTTACAGGCATACACAATAACCAAACTAAATGGCACATCCACATTAGCTATATTCTCTCAAATTAACCATGTAAACATGAATGTAAAGTGGGAGTAGAATCAGAACATGGCGGTGCCACTAGGAGACAGAGGGCCCAAAACTCCCCATTGTGGACCTAGGGTGCCGGTCAACCCTCAGAATATAATCCCAACTGCAGAGGGCCAGAAATATATACTAAACCCACACTTAGCCGGGTCCAACTTAGATAGGGTCGAAGCCAAGTGGTGCCAACTCATGGAATAAAAGTACAAATTAACAAAACATATACAGAACAAATCATATCATGGTACATAATTCAAAACTTATCAATATGTAACTGATCAGAAGTGGAAACACACATAATATAAACAGGTACATAAGCAAGATATACATAACTAGACAGAAGTGTGATCAAGTCATACGAGAATACTGGAACAGAATGCAATCCATGTACATAAATCATAGACGGAATCAAGATATGAAGCAAGCCAATCCTACGGTCTTGGGAACTCTCGGAGTCTTCACCATCCAACTCGGTGTAGTACTAAGGATTCCGGTGTCAGTGGCCTACAAAAGAACCCTTGGCGTTACATAATTTGGGCACCGAATCCCTTAGTATAACACATTTCGTTTGGATCTCAATTTCGAAGAACACGAGGTTCCTTGTAGGTGCACTGTTGCTCAAACTGCATCTACATAATATACAAGTCCATTGGTCATGATAAAATGTTCAAGGTATCCATCCTTAAGGTCCAACTATCAGGCCAATTAATCTAAACATGCTACAGTTCAATGTTTGGCTCGCGGTACTATCCAGTTGCCATAGTTTTTATAAAATCCAACATCCACTCATTCCCCGAATTTCAAATCTAATATATGTATAGACCATTGGATTCTACTCTTCAAGAGCTTTCCAACGGTATGTGAACCTCTAAAAACGGACGTACGGTTAAAAAGTTATGGCCATTGGAAGTTCACACTGCTGGGCACAATGGGCCTATCCGCACGAGCGGGCCAACACGTGCTCGAGCGGACCCAACCAGAAGCCATGCGCGCTAGAGCGGGCAATCATGTGCTCGAGTGGGCACCATCCAGAGTGCATGCGCGCTAGAGTGGGTAATCCTGCGCTCGAGCGGGCAGTCCGAAATTATGCATTCTTAGGCGATTTTGAGCTCAGAAATGCTCTGTTTCACCTGATGTCTCATCCCTATTCTTCTCATCCATAACCATGGAATAAAAGCTTACACCAAGAGCCTCCAAATGCTCATGGACATCACCATTTTTACCACCAATAAATCAAGCCATACAAACCATAATTTACATAAATTTGAACCAAAAAAAAAATTGAGCTAAGAAATGGGTAGTCTAACATGAAGGAACATATTCAAGTAATCAAATGAGGATGCGTGCATAGATTTATAAATGTTACACTTGCCTTGGTTCTAAAATTCGAATCCTACATCAAATCAACCTCTCCTAGCCAATCCAAGCTCTCCAAAGTAAAATCCCCCAAAATGAATTGGTGAAGATGAAATCCTACAATGGTAAATGAAGAGAAATGGGTTGAAATCCACATGCAAGACCAACATAGCCTTCCAAATTTGGATTTGAACAAGGAGACATGAGTCATGAATCAAAAAGCTTACCAAAAGTGTTGAGAAATGGAAAATAAAGTTGTTCTTGACTTGGGAGTTGAATCCCTTGTTGTAGAGAAGAAGGAAGATGCAGTGGAGATGGATTTCTTAAGATGCAAGAGGTCTCCTTGGCTGGTTGCTAGAAATGTGAAAGGAGATGAAGTCCCACTACAACAGTTTACATTTTTAGCCACGAATTTTTTCGTTGCTAAAAGTCCATAAAACGTCGGTAAAACAATTTACCGACGAAAATATTTTCGTTTGCCAGATGTCACTAAAAAGTCATGGACAAAACCTTTTACCGACGAAATTTTTTTCCTTCGGCAAAAATATACTTTTTACCGACGCTTATTCTACTTTTACCGAAGAAAAAAATCGTCAGTAAAATTATTTTACTTTTGTAAAAATTTTATACATAACATTTACCGACATTTTTTTTCGTCGGCAAAATAAAAAATAAAAAATATTTAAAAAAAATATTTTTACCGACGTTTTCTTTCATCGGCAAAAGAAAACAAAAAAAATAAATAAAAAATAAAAATACTTTTACCGACATTTTTTTTCGTCGGCAAAAGAAAACTAAAAAAAATAAAAAAAGATAAATACGTTTTCCGATGTTTTTCTTCGTCGGCAAAAAAAAAAAAAAAAGAAAAAAAGAAAAATTTTACCGATGTTTTGTTTTCGTCGGCAAAAGAAAATAGAAAAATAAAAACATTTTCGCCGACGATTTTTTCGTCGGTAACACCAAAAATAAAAAAATAAAACATTTTTTTACCGACGATTATTTCCGTCGATAACAAATTTTTAATTTTTTATTTATATTTTTATTTTGCCGAAGAAAAATCAAAACGTCGGTAAAGGTTTTTTATTTTTTTTTGAATATTTAATTTGTTTTTTCAATATAATTTTCCTGTAAACACCTGTTTCAAAAATAAACTTGTTCATGTACCTGTATTCAATTTAAAAAATGCATACAAACAAAATTTGCTAAATAAACAAACAACCATCACCCTTTTTCACCAAATTATTCATCTTATTAACCAAATATTACAATAAATAATGATACAGTCCGATATAAATGCCCAATATACATATACAATTAAACAAAAAAGAATAAAACACATTTAGCTAGTCTGCAACCGACCCCAAAGCGTCCATCAATCTGCAATAACAAAAACAACATTAGAATCTTTTCAATGAATTAAATTATAAATGAAAGATAAACATGTATATATATATATATATAAATCTTAAGTCACTACAACAAACTGCAGTTTTAGCGACGCAATTTTTCGTCGCCAAAAGCCCCCAAAACGTCGGTAAAACACTTTACCGACGAAATAATTTTCGTCGGCCAGACGTCGGTAAAAAGTCGTGGACAAAACATTGTACCGATGAAATAATTTTCCGTCGGCAAAAGTCTCTTTTTACCGACGAATATTTTACGTTTACTGACGTTTTATAAACGTCGGTAAATTCATTTGTAACTTTTACCGACGTTTTATGTTCGTCGGCAAAATAAAACGCAAAATAAATAAAAAATAAAAAATCATGTTACCGATGTTTTAGTTTCGTCGGTAAAATAAAAGGCAAAATAAATAAAAAATAAAAAATCACGTTACCGACGTTTTAGTTTCGTCGGTAAAATAAAAGGAAAAAAAAAAAATCTTTTCCCGACGTTTTTTTTTGTCGGGAAATATAAAACCCTTTTGCCGACGTTTTTTTTTGTCGACAAATTAATAAATAATATAAAAGTAAGTTTACCGACGTTTCTTTTCGTCGGCAAAATAATACATAATACAAAATTACTTTTGCCGACGTTAATTTTCGTCGGTAACAGAAACGAGAAAAAAAAAAAAAAAAAAAACACTTTGGCCGACGTTTTATTTCGTCGGTAAAATTAAGAAATAATATAAAAATACTTTTGCCGACGTTTTATGTCGTCGGTAAACGAATAAATAATATAAAAATACTTTTCCCGACGTTTATTGTCGTCAGTAAAAAAAAACATAAATAAAGAACATTTTACACTTTTCCCGACGTTTGTTTTCGTCGGCAAAATAATAAATAAAAATAGAAAGAATATAAATACAATTTTACCGACGTTCTTTTGCGTCGGTAAAATCAAAAATAAAATAAATAAAATAACAATAATGTTACCGACGTTTTATGATTCATCGGTAAGGATGATCAGATTTTACGCTAACTTTACCAACGTTTTGTACAAAAACGTCGGTAAAAGGCACACCTTTACCGACGTTTTTCATAAAACGTCGGTAGAAAGTATGATTTGACCGACGTTTTAATGTAAACGTCGGTAAAATGCCAATTGTTACCGACGCTAGTATTTTCGTCGGCAAAAGTATATCTTTACTGACGAATTTATAAAAGCATCGGCAAAAAACGTCGCTAAAAGTACAACTTCTTGTAGTGAGTGTAAAGATTTAGGCGGTTTAACCGGAAATCCGATTCACTAACTGTCAATTTCTACAAGTTACTTTGGCCTTGAATAAGATACCCGTGCTGGTTTCTGGGCTGTCCGATGGCCATTTCCTGTTTTCGACCTCCGACGGCCTATTTTCGAGACTAAGCGTTAACAATCCAATGTTTTTAGGTCTAATTCGTTAATCGGGAGTCCGATTTACGAGACGTTAGTTCCTGCAAGTTAATTTTGCCTCAAACGAAGTGCTCGTGTCGTTTTTCGATTTTTCCGGGGGCAATTCCCATTCCAGACCCTCGGCGGGCCGTTTTCGAGCCTAAGTGTTGGAAAATCATCGATTTTCGCTTCATATTCTCTAACCGGGAATCCTATTTGCGAACCGTCAGTTCCTACAAGTTACTCTACCCTCAAGCAAGGTGCTCACGCCTGTTTCCAATTTTTTTTGGGGGGGCCATTTCCCGTTCCGGACCCTCGGAGGGCCGTTTTCGAGCCTAATCGTTGGAAAATCGTCGATTTTCGCTTCTGATTCTCTAACCGGGAGTCCTTTCTGCGAACCGTCAATTCCTACAAGTTACTCTACCCTCGAGCGAGGTGGTCGCACCGGTTTCCAATTTTTCCAAGGGCCGTTTCCCGTGTCGAACCCCCGGCAGGCCGTTTTCGAGCCTAAATGTTGGAAAATCGTCGATTTTCTTTTCAAATTCTATAACCTGGAGTTCTATTTGCAAACCGCCAATTCCTACAAGTTACTCCACCCTCCAGCGAAGTGCTCGTGCCGATTTTCGATTTTTCTGGGGGCCGTTTCCTGTTACGGACCCCCGGCTGGCCGTTTTCGAGCCTAAGTGTTGGAAAATCGTCGATTTTCGCTTCATATTCTCTAACCGGGAGTCCTATTTGCGAACCGTCAATTCCTACAGGTTACTCTACCCTTGAGCGAGGTACTCACACCAGTTTCCGATTTTTCCAAGGGCTGTTTCCCTTGTTGGACCCCCGGCGGGCCATTTTTGAGCCTAAATGTTGGAAAAACGTCGATTTTTGCTTCTAATTCTTTAACTGGGAGTTCTATTTGCGAACCGTCAGTTCCTACAAGTTACTCTACCCTCGAGCGAAGTGTCATGCCGGTTTTCAATTTTTTCGGGGGCCGTTTCCTGTTCCGAACCCCCGGCGGGCCGTTTTCGATCCTGAGTGTTGGAAAATCATCGATTTTCGCTTCATATTCTCTAACCGGGAGTCCTATTTGCGAACCGTCCGTTCCTACAACTTAGTCTACCCTCAAACGAGTTGCTCACACCAATTTTTGATTTTTCAGGGGGGCGTTTCCCATTTCCGGACCCCCGGCGGGCCGTTTTCGAGCCTAAGCGTTGGAAAATCGTCGATTTTCGCTTCTAATTCTCTAACTGGAAGTCCATTTTGCTAGCCGTCAGTTTCTACAAGTTATTCTACCCTCGAGCGAGGTGCTCGCACCGGTTTTCGATTTTTCCAAGGGCCGTTTCCCTTGCGGGACCCCCGGCAGCCCGTTTTCTAGCCTAAATGTTAGAAAATCATCGGTTTTCGTTTTTTAATTCTCTAACCAGGAGTTTTATTTGCGAACCGTCAGTTCCTACAAGTTACTCTACACTCCAGCGAAGTGCTCGTGCTGGTTTTTGATTTTTCCGGTGGCCGTTTCCTGTTTCAGACCCCTGGCGAGCCGTTTTCGAGCCGAAGTGTTGGAAAATCATCGATTTTCACTTCATATTCTCTAACCGGGAGTCCTATTTGCGAACCGTCAGTTCCTACAAGTTACTCTACCCTTGAACGAGGTGCTCGCACCGGTTTTTGATTTTTCCAAGGGCCGTTTCCCTTTCCGGACCCCCCACGGGCCGTTTTCGAGCCTAAGCATTGGAAAATCGTTGATTTTCGCTTCTAATTCTCTAACCAGAAGTCCTTTTTGCGAGCCGTCGGTTCCTACAAGTTACTCTACCCTTGAGCGAGGTGCTCGCACCAGTTTCCGATCTTTCCAAGGGCCGTTTCCCTTGCCGGACCCCCGGCAGGCCGTTTTCTAGCCTAAATGTTGGAAAATCATCAGTTTTCGTTTCTAATTCTCTGACGGGGAGTTCTATTTGTGAACCGTCAATTCCTACAAGTTACTCTATCCTCGAGCGTAGTGCTTGTGCCGGTTTTCAATTTTTCCAGGGGCCATTTCCCGAGCCAGACTTCCGGGGGACCGTTTTCACAAACACAGTTACCATATTCTTAATCTCCAATGGAGAAGCTCTACTCCAAAAAACTTTTTGCACTTGGTCCCTTCACCCACACGCCACACCCATCCATGATGATGAGAAAACTCCGTTTTCAACAGTCAATTACATCAACATTCCGAGTTTCAAGGAGTTCTTCCTCCTCAAGTCGACATTCAACATGAATGTAGGCCACTTAATTCTGCAGTAAAGCTCTATTCATTGGAAGTTTCTTTATTCCCAAACAATTCTGATAATTATAGCTTCTTCCATCATGAAAGACGGGCAGAATTCATAGTGGAAACTACTGCCTAAAAATGTAATGAAGAACGAAATACAAGGTTTGTGATCTTTGTGCAATATCATTGGATCATCAAACAAGGGCATAAATTATTGGTCGCTTCATTGAGTGTCATCTATGCTATTAGAAATTTCATCTCCCAGCAGGTGGCACGTGTAAGGTCAAAGGTCTAAGCCATTCATCCTATGGTTCCTGTAATTGATTTTATCCTTTTGATTGGACAAATCCAGTCCCTCCAAGTTGAAGACTTTAAGGAAAGAAATGGTTACTATCATCCAATTAGCATGGTATTAGTTTACAGCTGATCCAATGCAGTACCTGCTTAACATATGCCACTTGTAAAATAAGCCATTGAAAACTTAACAAATGAAAAGTGCCTATAAAAAGGCTCTTACTCATACCACTTCAATAGTAAAAAAATAAAAAGAACAAAAATGGTTAGGTAGCCCATAGGCCTGGATCACCAAAAATGTATGGAATTAGTTGCCTCAGAAAGCTGTGACCTTGTTGAGATTCATGACATCATAGTTGCTGATTTAATAATTCATTCCAATAAGATAAATGAATAACAAACTTCACAAAATTTTCTGATAGAAAGAGGAAAAGAATTTTCTCTTACAGCCATATCTTCCAGGGATTTGCTACATATTGGACAAGTGTAGTGATTGCAAGTAAACCTGAATATTTAGGAAGGAAGAATGAGTTACTCGTACCTAAACTTTTCACATAACCTCCACATCAAAGAAGAAAAAGAAGAAATGTGAATGCCGGAATATGAAAAAATATAAATTTGAATGAAGGATAGAAATATGAACTGCTGAATATGTATTTATAATTACACCCATCAGCTCAAACCAGAAACAGGATACTGTTTTGAAGGGGAAAATGCAGATAAATAGCACTCATCTATCAAAAATGCAGAGAAGTAAATGCCAATAGAATGTGTTCCAATCTAATATGGCACCCTCACATGTTAAACAAATATTTTGTTCACACATGGATCACTGATAGACTGTCAGGTCTGTTGAACTCTTCAAGAAAACAGGCTGGATTTTTGGGCTAGACCCATAAAAGTACAGGATTCCCATTCCAAAGCCCAGTGTACTGACAACCCTAAACACCAAATCATGGGGGGTTTCTTGTACACTTATAAGAACCCTAAAGCAATAAAGCAAAAAAAAAAAAAAAAAAAAAAAAAAAAAAAGGAAAAAAAGAAAAAGAAAAAGAAAAAGGTAAAAGATATAATAAATGTGCATTGGAATTGTTTGTTGAAGTCAAGAATAACACCAAGCTAGACTTACTTTAGAATGTTTGTTGAAGTCATCTTACATTGCATTGGAATTGCCTTAGTGTAAATCTCAACAAGTCATCTCCAGCAATCTGTCTCAACTTCTGAATTAACTGCTCCCTAGCTATCTTTTTACACTAAAAAAAAAAGGAGGTAAAAATGCGTTTTTTTGTGAGGTACATTTAGAGCCTATAAAGAGTTGACTGCAGCACTGGTTAGTTTTCTCAAGCAATACCTTGAAAGCATTATAGTGGACACCCAATAATTCCTTACCTGAAGGAGATATGCTTGTTTGGATTGCATCAAACAACGTTGAAAAAGGCAGCCAGGCTGAAGTGGGAATTTCAAAATCTGTGAAGCACAAAGCAGATCCAAAACATTCACATAGAAAGATTACAAAGACAGTTCAAGCAATGCAAAGAATAGAACTATAACGGTAAGAGCCAGACAGATGTACAAAAGTAACTTAATTGCAACAATCTTACCGAACCTTGTCTTTATACTTCTCATGGTGAACATGAACCCCCCACTAAAGATCCCTAGTAATGCAACGGGGTTTCAGTACTTCTTTCAACCATGCAGGGTTGCCTGTATAGCATTTTGACTCCAAGACACAACCACTGACTTGTGGTTGATATAGGGCAGGCAAAGTACTTCCTACCAGCATCTTTCCCATCCTTTTCAGTAAGAAGAATGCACTTTCCCGCCCCACAATTGCAGGTTGGGTATAAATACCCAATAACATTAGGAACCCCATTGAAAGTAATTGTGTCACACCACTTGAAAAACTTGCTTCCTATATTTAGTTCATGTAGAAACTTAAGATGCACTTAGATCTTCCTATATTCAGTACAACCAATGCCAACAAAAGCTAAACTAAGGACCCTATAACCAGGTTGGGTTCATGGATTGATATGCAAAGAGAAGATTTCGCGGGTTTAGGCTATGGATTTAGGCTGTGTCGTTTTTCAGCCGTGGTAAGGGCACAGGCCTAACTTTCCAACTCAATAGTTGATTGGCAAGGCCTGGACCTTTGCATGCTCAAAAGACCCAACCTGGCCCAACATATATGCGAATTGCCTGGACCTGGGCCTCACTTTCATACTTATGGGCTAGTTCTGGGCCTAGATCTGGGCCTTGATATGTTTGGTGGTGCCCTGAATCGCCACACCTCCAAAACGAACTGCATTCTAGCCCACTACACTGCGCCCTTAGCACAAAACACCACATGCATTATCACCTTGCATTTATAAAAATAAGCACACTTCAGTCAGCTGCAAGCTAACTTCACATTGGGTAATTGGTCGATTCTTCTTGCTCTTTTTCATTCTCCTCTTTTCATGTCTCTACTCAAAAGACCTTCTCTCCCTCCATCTCTCCAACTCAATGGAAGACAAAATAGTAGCAGAATATATATATGGTACTGTTCATTGGTGTCCTTTTTTTCAATGCATTTTTTTGTCTTTTCTTTTCTTTTCTTTTTTTGGTTTTTTAAAAGGATTGGTTGTTCAGGGAAGGAATATCTAAGAAACAAAGCAAGGGTTAGTATCTCTTTTCTTTTTGGGTGTACTTTTTTTTCTTGTTTTTGTTATTATTACATGTGAATCAGTTGCCCAAGTGGAATTTTGATGGGACAAGCACAGGCCAGGCTCAAGGTGAAATCATTTTATGGTTAAGTTCCTCTCTCTCTCTCTCTCTCTCATTCATGTTAAGTTGACAGTAGACTACATGCAAAAAGATCCAATCCAATCATCTCTCTTTATGAATATCATTTTCTTCTTCGTTTTCATATTCCGCCAGTGTTTCATCCTCGTCTTGGCTATCCCCGCCTGCTGACTCATCACTGAGAACGATCTCAGGATCTATATCATCCCTAGAGTATTGGACACTAGTACCATCGAGGAGGACCGAGACAACAAATGTCATTTCATCTTGCCGGAATGCATCATTAGGCACATCATCATCGTCGTCGTCATCATCCCGCTTAGCGGGTACATCCCATACTCCCCGAGGCTTGACCCGTTCTACGACTCTCTAATTTTTTCCTCTGCTGGTGTCATTGACGTAGAAGACTTCTGTTACCTGACTTGGTAGGACAAATGGATCATCCGTACACCAACGACGGGTGATATCAATGCTTATAACATAGTCTTCGATGTTTATCTTGTGCTTGGTACTAGTGTTGTACCATTCACATTCAAACAAGACCACCTTACCCCCATGCCGATAGGACAATTCCCAGACTTTACAGATGTAGCCATAGTAGTCATGTTTCACCCCTTCGTATTCCCCTTCCACGACCAAGCCGCTACTCTGGCTCCTACGACATTTCTCACAGTCTATAGTGTGGTATCGGACGCAATTGCAATCACACCATTGGTAAAGATTCACTAGGGATCTGGGGCCATTTGCTAATGACCACATCTCCTCAGAAGCTTCTGGTGACCCTAGAGTTCGCAATTGATTCATCTACATAAGCAGATTCAGACAAATGTATTAGACTAATGTTATTTGAAGTGTAATCCAATAATTAGAAACAATTAAAATCATAATATTTTATGTCTTACACGTTGTTTGAACCATTCTGCGAATTCTTTTCGTTGTATCTGCCCAACATCTCCACCTCTTTGATATTGCACTAAACTCTTGTGTTCCCTACTCAAGATAGCTTTTAATGAATATGTAAGAGTATAGAATTAATAAAGGAGTTAACAAGCAATGCATAAATATGGCTAGATTGAAGCACATACTGTAGATACAGCTCCACCTCGGGGCGATTATTCAGCACAAACCAATGAGCCATGTCACGCTCTCTTTGAGAAGGATCATGTGCCCTTGGCATCAATCCAATGGGACGGACAGTTTGTGTGAAGAACGACATCCCAAGGCCACGTTCTCCACCGTCATCATAACGCTCTACCCGAGGAGTCCGCCTTAAATACATTGACAATGTAAGCCTCAGCAATCGAACCTTCAGGCCGAGCTCGATTGTGGACGTACCCTTTTAGGGTCTTCAGAAACCTTTAAACAACCAATGATAACAATTACGATTTTCAATGCAAGGCATTCGCACTAATACATAAATAATTAATCAATGGTCATCAACTATTACCTTTCTATCGGGTACATCCACTGATAGTGCACCGGTCCACCAAGCATGGCCTCGCGTGGCAAGTGAACTGAAGATGAACCATCACATCAAAGAATGCAGGAGGAAAAATCCTCTCTAGCTTGCACAATATTAAAACTATCTGCTCCTCCAATTTTTTCAAATCATCGTGTCTCTGTGTTTTCGAGCAGAGGTCTTGGAAAAAGCTGCCTAGCTCAAACAATGTTGTACATATATCCTTATTCAGAAAGCCGCGCATGCCAATAGGAAGGATGCGTTGGATAAGGATATGGCAATCATGGCTCCTTAAACCAGCTAATTTATCATTTTTCGAGGTTACACACCTCGAGAGGTTCGCTGCATAGCCGTTTGGGTATTTGATCGACTTCAAGAATTCATAAAATCCATCTCTATGTTTTGGTTCCAGACTGTAAGAGGCACGCGGCTTCAAGCTGGATCCATCACCCCTCTCCACTAGATGCAACTCTGGCCTGATGCCCATATTTTTCAAGTCCTTAACGTGCTTTCTCGGTGTCCTTGTTTTTGCCCTTTATACCCAAAATTGTTCCAACCAAAGCTACACATATTTTCTTCTCAATGTGCATAGGATCAAGGTTGTGTCGGAGTTTTTGGCACTTCCAGTAGGGCCATTCAAATAGGATGCTTTTCTTTGTCCAATTCAGTTCTTCATAGTCACGCGGTCTTTTCTTATTCTTGCCAAACTTGATCGGCGCTAGTTCTTCAAGCTGGTCTAGTACCTTCTGCCTTGGTAAATCCAAAGAATTCTTTTCACGCTCAGGCTGACCGTTGAAGGCCTTGCTTCTACGCCATTAGTGATTCAGTTCCAAGTATTTTCGTTGGCCAATGTACCCAATGCTGTCGTTACATGAGGGGCAAGCGTTATAACATTTTGTGCTCCACCTAGACAAGTTACCATATGCAGGAAAGTCATTTATCGTCCACATCACAGCCGCATGCATTTGAAAGGTCTGTTTAGTGGAGGCATCATAAGTCGATACACCATGATCCCACAACTCCTTCAACTCATCAACCAAGGCCTCAGATATACATCGATATCGTTTCCTGGTGAGTTTGGTCCTAGAATAAGTAATGACATCATCAAGAATGGCTCCTTCATGCACATCCATGGTGGCAAATTATAGGGCATAAGTATGACAAGCCACATGTTATAAGAAGTGCTCATGTTACAGAAAGGATTAAATCCATCGGCGGCTAACCCCAGCCTCACATTACGTGTCTCTTGGGCAAACTCTGGATAATTCTTATCAAATTCTTTCCATTCCACTGAATCAGCCGGATGCCGCGCTATCCCTGATGGACCCGATTCTTCCCTCTCTCCCGCTACCTCCGCCCCGGGTCTTTCGGGGTACGGCGGAGGGGAGGAAAGAAAAGTAAAGGGTATCAACATCTTTCTTTCTTTTGTACGGGTATGCCAATTTCACTTTTCCACTTGGAATTTAGAAACGGTGATCCGAAGATCCACCTTCACAAGTAGAAAGGGGAAATGAAACTTTTTCTAGTTTCCCATTGCACACATATTTTAAGAAAAAAGACAAAAGGGTTTTTTTTTTATATGCCGTGAAAGGCGATTTCATTTGTTTGCCGTAAAAGGCGATTTTGCCGTAAAGGGCGATTTACAAATCTTATCCATTATGAAAGACAAGAATTGTGATTTTTGTCTCTAAAAGAAAAATAAAGTACAATAGAAATCAAGAAAAGGAATCTGACTTCTCATTCGATTGTGGGGACACGTTCAGATCGACGGTCGCGAGTCATGTATGGGCTCCTCCGTCGTCCATGCAGATGAGAACACGATGCTTGGATTCTTGGCTTGGCTTTTTAACCTCAGATTTTTAAAGGACAAAGACCAAGAGAAGGTCTTATATCCGATAAAAAGCTAAGTAAACGGGCTGAAAAGCCACGTTTTAGCCATATTGGTAGAAGAAGGGAGGTCCTTGGGGGGGTGGCCCTCCAAGGGTGCGTCAATCACCTTTTGGTGGTCTTGCAGCAGAGTTGCAGGAGTTCTGGATTTTCCGGGCAATTCTCTGGACTTCGAGTGAATTTCTCCGGCGATTTCTCTGGATTTCTTCCGTCTCCTTTTCCTTTGGAATGCCCTCCTATTTATAGGCCTTTGGTAGCCATTTAGGAGGGTTTATGAGCATTGAATGCATTAATGCTCATAATGGGAGGAGTTATAAGTTTTAAATTATTTGTTTTGTAACTCCTTTTTCCTTGAATCTGATTGGCCGATGGAGAATAATGAGCATTTAAGTGTCTTTAATCCCCATCATGGGAGGAGTTTCATGGCTTTAATGCCATAAATCCTTTGACTTGTAACTCCCATTTGCTTGCTTTTGATTGGGCCGTCCAAAATAATGAGTTAATGACCGCATTAACTTGTCATAAAATGGGCCATTTAACCTCATTAATTGGTCGCCAAGTCGCTTGAAGAGTCGCGGGCCGCGCCGTGTCTTTTGGAATTCTTCTTGCGATGATCGCCGGTGGATCCACATGTTGTTTAATGTCGGATGGCGATGCAATTTCAGACATTGATTAATGTCGACGTGCCGGCAACATCTGTCCTGTCGATTTCACGATCGGGCGGGCAGAAAGTGTGCTTTCTTTGTCGGCCGGTTGGCGATTTCGAAGCATCTAATGATCATCCAATGATTTCGGCGGCGAATCCGTGATGTTGACGAAGATCGACGGATTTCATGCACGGAAAATCAGATTTTGGAAAAATCACAGGGGCCAATCAACTCGAAACGCGAAAAGGACCCAAAAAAGGGGTCTTCCGGCGACTTTTGGGTCGCCAGAACTCCATGGTCGCCGGCGACCATGGGGCTGGCGACCTTGGGCCATGGTCGCCGGCGACCATGGGCCTTGGGCCCATTTTTCGGCCGCCGTTCGGTCGCCTTTTCTTTGCCGTCTTTCGATCTTTTTTCATTCTTTTTTCTTCTGTATTTTTCCTGACATTTCCCCTCATTTATTGGCCTGATTCTCTTGAAGAAAACCCGACGAGAAGCCACGCAAATCGGAGCACAAAGTTTCCTATTTTTCTGGAAAGCCGAAGACTTTGTTGTGCGGTATTGCCAATTTTTTTTCAAGCATTGAAACTAGGCCAAACGATGTCGGAATGACCTGAAATTTGACGTGGAGCTTCTTGAACAGTAGATAGGACCAACCATAGGCTTTGGTTTTAGTTTTGAAGCCGTTCGGGGTTCCGCAAATGCTTGCCTTAATTTCGCCATGAGAGAAATGCCAAGCTTTGACCTGTGGTCAACCGATGTCCGATTGACCTGAAATTTGACAGGGAGCCTCCTGAGTAGTAAGTAAGACCAACCATGGGCTTTGGTTTGAGTTTTGAAGCCTTTTGGGGTCCCGCAAATGCTCGCCTTGATTTCACCTCGAGGAAAATGCCGAGCTTTGAAACTAGGCCAAACGATGTCCGTTTAACCTAAAACTTGACAGGGGACCTATTGGACTCATTTTGAGATGATCCATTAACTCCAATTTGGATGCCATGATTCCGGGGTGCTCCGCCGCCGGCAGGCCTGATTTTGCTTCGGAGCGTCGAGGTCGGGTCAAACGTTGTCGGAATGATCTGAAATTTGGCATGGAGCCTTTTGGAGGTATTCTGAGACCATCCGTAGGCTCCGATCGAAGTTTTGAAGTCTTCGACACTGTCGTTGCCGGGAGCTCCTGTCTGGCTGTCGGAGGAGTGAAGTTAGGCCAAATGATGTTGAAACGGCCCGAAACTTCATGTGTACCCCTCTTTTGGATGCTTTGAAGAATCTTGCAGTTTTTGTTTGATTCTGACAAGATTTGGTGCTTAAAGTGGCGCCTTCCTATTTATGGCAGGATGTGGCTCCATGTAGCTTTTGGTGTTGAAGGGACATAGTGACATTTTTGGTGTCAACAATCCCATCGTCAACGCGCTTATCACTGTGCCATCTCATCTCTGTGGCTGTCTTCCTTGACATATACAATCTACGTAACTTCGGTGTCAATGGGAAGTAACGAAGCACCTTATGAGAGATCTTCTTTCGTTTGCCATCATTGACCTTGTACCTAGGCTCTTCACATTCTGGACATTTATCCAATTAAGCATTCTCCTTCCAATACAACACGCAATTGTGTTTGCAGGCATCTATGTTCTTGTATCCCATGCCCAAGTCACGTAATAATTTCTTGGCCTCATAAACTGATGCAGGCACCACATGACCTTCAGGTAAGAAGTCCTTAAAAATCTGCAAAACCTTGTCGAACAACCTATTGCTACACCCACTTTCTACCTTCACATGCAATATCTTGATGACAAACGATAACAGAGTATTTGAGCTTTTGCATCCTAGGTACAAGCCGCGCTGAGATGCCTTCAAGAAATTTTCAAAATCATGCACATCATCCCTCTCTTGAGTATCTTCCTCCAAGTAAGCTCCCCTACGATGGTCCTCTATTAACTCATGGTATTCATCCTGATTCTCTTCTGATTCATCCTCGCTCTCATCCGAATCATCGGGTTGAACTATAGGTTCTCCGTGATATATCCACCGTAGGTATGAGACCATCATTCCTTGAATGTGAAAATTATTTCTCACGGTTACATAGTCATGCTTCCGATGGTTACAACAATCTTTACACAGGCAGTTAATCAACACTGCTCCGCCCGAATTCGCCTTTGCAAAATCAATAAATGAGTTCACCCCAGCTATGTACACCGCACTAAATCGGTTCTGATAATGTAATATCCAACTCCTGTCCATATCTAAAAAGATACTCAACATTATAAGTTTGTATAATTCTGTGATTTTATGCTCAATAAAACCTTATTTTCACGTGAGCATTGAAAATCAGTTTTGAAAATTCTCATATTAGTTCCAACTTCCAGACTTTTCTCTTTTAACACAAAAAACACATTGTTGTACCAAACTGTAAAAAAAATTATAAAAAAAAATTTATAACATCTTGAAGATGTGAAATATTTGATGTTCTACACACGTGACCTTAATAAATCCAAAATTTTCCTAAAAAGACTTAGTCCTTTTGAATAAAAGGGGAGAAACGGATAAAAAATTAATAAGATGCAAATATAAATATCAACGGAAGAGCATTACATTGTGGTTCTTGCTCTCTTAAGGAGGGGGACAGATTTCAGATTGTAAAATACCAAATGGTGTTCAGATGTTGGGCATGATCTGGCCTTTAAACATGGTGTGGATCACCTTAACCCACTGAAAAATAGAGACTCCACTTGGCTCAATGTAATCATACAATCAGTTAATATGTAACATGCAGGTGATAGGTCTCTATGAACTAACCAGTATAATACATTCCATTAAAACAAATTCAATCCTTCATGATCTCTTTCATAAAAATTTAAAGTTTGCTTTAGTTTGGTTCAGAAGGCCTAGACAATTTCCACTGCAACCTATTTAAAGTGTCTTTTAATCTCATGAACAAGATAAAAAGTTAAGGATTGCATCTGAGTAGACCGGGGATGTGCAGCTAAGACCAAGACTTTTGTTTAATAGAGTGGAGTGTATCTGAGGAAAATTTTCCCATATATCAGAAAACATGTGTTTTGTACAAGAGAGTGGGCTGAATGTATGTGCCGGTCATTTCAGTGTAATTTGAGCCGTTTATGAATGGTTACAGAAACCATGTATAATTTTTTCTTGAGCTGTGTTCCATTGAACATAGTTAGGGCTGCCAGAGCTCGAGGCCCCTTCAACACATTTTTGCAGTAACTTGAACAAAAGGCAATTGCTTGCACCTCATTTTTGAAGCATATACTTACTTGACTAGTTTTTCGTGGATGTAATCGATAGGCAATCAAAGCAAGGTTAGAGGAAACTTCTGTAACGCTCCACCTTTGGACAAGTTGCCCCTAAATCTTAAAAAAGTGACCTGATGGAGCATATGCCAGTGGAGTTTTGACCATGAAGGGACCATGACTGGAATCCCAGGCTAACTCCAAACTAAACCCGTTTGATCCATATGGATACTAGGTCTTGGACACTAGACAGTGGGGCCTAAATCAGACAGATCCATTTACAGGCCCAGCCCCGATTCCCGAAAACAATACTTATGGTTCGACAATCCTGAACCACCTGATTTGACAAATAAGGGTCAAGTGGCCAACTCAACTTCCATGACCATACAAATTGCAAAATAGATAATCAATTTGATTTGGTAATAATCACAATAGGCATAACAAAGGGAATATAGGATTTACAATCTACATTTACATAAATTTTAAAAAAATCATACCTTAGATGGTTGCAGAAATCGTGAGCAAATATAGGATTGCAAACCTGAGGGAGAAAAAAAAAAAAGAAAAATGAAAAGAAAAGAAAGAATAGAGATGAGGAATCGCTGGGGCAAAAATGAGAAGTAGAGGAGGGAGCATACCAGAGAGAAGGGGGCGACGGCGGGAGAGGGAAAGAGAGCACCGGGTGAGAGAAATGAGAAAGGGGGAGAGAAAGAAAGAGC
The DNA here is from genome assembly GCA_003546025.1 of Camphora micrantha. Classification (NCBI taxonomy): domain Eukaryota; kingdom Viridiplantae; phylum Streptophyta; class Magnoliopsida; order Laurales; family Lauraceae; genus Camphora; species Camphora micrantha. The sequence continues at coordinate 22,603,008 of QPKB01000010.1, forward strand.
AGATCGAGAGAGCGAGAGAGAGAGAGAGAGCAGAGAGAGAGACAGAGCAGATCGAGAGAGCGAGAGAGAGAGCACAGAGAGATCGAGCGAGAGTGAACGAGAGAGTCAGAGAGAGCGGAGAGAGAGAGAGAGAGAGAGAGAGAGAGTGAGAGAAGAGCGGAGAGAGCAAGAGTGCAGAGAGAGAAGATAGAGAGAGAGCGAGGGTGAGGGTGAGACGAGCAGACAGAGCGAGGGTGAGAGGAGAGAAAAGAGTAAAGAGGGCTAGCTTTTGGGGGGAGAGAGTAAGTGGGAGCGAAAACAAGGCTTTGGAGGCGAGAGAGGGAAAAAAGAAGTGGGAAGTTTAACAACGTTTATATTTCGTCGCAAAAAATGAATTTTCGTCGGTAAAAATTATTTCATTTTTATTATTTAAAAATAAGTAAAAAAGTCTATCAACCTTTAGAGACGTTTTATATTAAACATCTGTAATAAATTTTCCGACGCTAATTTTCGTAGGGAAAAACAATTCGTCAGTAAAGGACTCCGATTTTTAGAGCAGATCGAGAGAGCGAGAGAGAGAGAGCACAGAGAGATCGAGCGAGAGTGAGCGAGAGAGAGAGAGAGAGAGCGAGAGTGAGAGAAGAGCAGAGAGAGCGAGAGTGAGAGAAGAGCAGGTATATTTTTTGGAAACTAGAAATTTCGACGATCATTTCTTCCTTCTTTGTCGATTTCATCCGAGGTCCCGAAAACTACTATTTCAGCCTTCCAAGTTTCCTAAGGGGTGGAGCCCACTGGCAAATGCTATATAAGCACCACCTCTTCTTCCTTTCTCCTTTTCCAGCAACTTTCTTGCCTAGGGTTTTCTTCTTCCTTGTTCTTCTTCTTGCTTTTCCATCTCCAATCACCACCAACCTTGCTTCATTGAGAAATGGAGGTGATCTTCTTCTTCCTCTCCATTAGGGCTCTCCATTTATACCATTGTTGAAGAAAATTGATGAGTTCACAAAAGATATACTTTCATAGCATTATTTTATGAGTTTTCATAGATAAAAGAACTCAAAACACCAGTTTTAGCATAAAAATCATAAAGTTCCTCCCCATCATGCTTTGCTCATATCTTTTCATTATAGATGGCTATTTGTATGCATTTATATGAGTTCCAATGGCTTTCATACAAAATATGTTAAAAAAATACTCTCAATTATGTTAATTTCTCTTTGTAGGTGTTAATTGAAGACTAATTTGAAGATTAAAGTTGAGATTCAAGAGTTAAAGAGAGCATTGATTAGTTTGGAAGACAATTGGATGAAGAAATGACAAAGATAGGCCAACAATAAGAAGAAAAATGAAAGACCTGGGTTTGTATTTTGACCATATCTTTTTACTTGGGTGTCCGATTGAGGTGATCTTAGAAGCATTGGAAAGCTTGTTCTAAGACCTACAAATCATATTTCACAACATTTCTCCCAATTCAGACATTTCGAGGGTCAAAATCACACATCAGTGTGGGGACTGTTTTCTAATACGGGAATTACATTCATATGTTTATATTTCCATTCTTGTAAAGTCCCACATTGGAAAGAAACCAAAAGAGGGCAAGCAAATGTTTCTATATAAGGAAGGGAACTCTAGGCATTTAGCACAGAAGCAAGGAGAGCCTCCTCCTCTTTACTTAATCTATTTATGTAATTAAGAGCAATTGTAGAGAGAAAGTGAGGAAAGCTTTGTAAACATTGAAGATTTATAATGAAAGCTTTGTCTTCTCCAATGGGTGGCTAATCATTTTATTGGATCTTCTAGATGAAGCTAAGTTAATACTATTCCTTTTGCTTATGCTCTTAATTCTCTTTGTTTATGTGCTTAACATGCTAGAATAGATTTTTCTTCATTGCAATATGCTATTTTCCATGCTTAGTTTTTATTTTAGCATTCTTTTTACTATCTATGCTTAGGTTTGATAAATCATGCTTAGGAGTTAATATCTTTTGATGATTTATGCTTACTTTTGATAGATAGTCATTAGGAATCTTTTCTTTTATGAAGGGAAGAAAATCTTAGCTATTAGATTGTTAATTTTTAGAGCTTTAAAGTTATATTTTCCAAATCTATACATTGATTTGTCATTAGATTTGAGTGTTTTGTTTGGGAAAAGAGAAGAGCATTAGTGTTGGATTAGTGTTATTTAGTGGATTCTAGATGGTCCAATCTATCCATTAGTATTAATTGTTGCTTTACTTACCTTAGTTTGATTCTATTCACATTCTCACACACTTATTCACTTGTTTTAATTATCACACTCCATTTCTCTATTCACACCATCTTCCGCCATGCACCTTTGATTTCACACTTTTAGCACATTTATTTTTATCTCCATCCACTTATTTTCTATCTTGTTCTCTTTATTAGTTAGTTTTCATGTATGTTTTTAGTTTCTTTCTATCTTGATCTTTCACTTATTTTCACACACTTACTCATTTTATCTATCTAACATTGTTCATTTGTTCTTGTTATTTTTCTTTTGTCATTAACTTTGTTACTAACTTGTTACTAACATTATTTTCACTTTAGTTCTATTTCTATTAACATCTCTTTGTTATCTAGTTTCTTGTTTTCATTATTTTTGTTATTTTCATTTGCATTTGTTAGTTATATTTGAGTTGATACTCTTTTTCATTAATAATTATTATTTTCCTTGTAACGATCCTCTTGGGAACGATATTCGGACTTCCATAGTCTATATTACTTGAGACAACCGTATACTTGCGGGAAATTTGCCATAAAAAATCTCCATTCCCAAGATCCCTTTGAGCTAGCTCTCTCTATTTGGAGATTCTACAAGTAAGTTTTCTTCCTTATCTCTTAGATATGCCTTCTTCTTGCCCTTGAGGAGCTCCATATTCAATACTGGAAGCTCCCTCTTTCTATTTCATCGTTTGACCATTTTAGGGTTTGTTTAGGGGGTTTTTGTAGAGATTGTGGTTTTGAGCTTGGAAAAGTGATTAGGAGCTTGATTGCTTGTTAGAGTCCTTGAGGCAAGTGGATGAATGGATATTTTGAACTTTTAATGATTTTGGTAAAATGTATTGATGATTTTACACTATTATTGATTTGCATTGATTTGAATTAAAAGTGCATTTATGACTCTTATTAGTTCCTTAAATGGTTTTGGAAATGTGGTTGGTAGTTTGCATTTATTGCTTGATGGTAGTTTAAATGAACCTTATGATATGGTTTTTCTCTTATCCTTGTGGTTGAATGTGATGGAGGAGAAGAAGGTGTTTTGATTCATGATTATGAAAGTGTTGATGTGGAGTTTTGTCGCAACCCCGGACCGAGACCCGGGCCCCGTCGCGACTGATGAGGTTGATGATGATTGATTCTCCCACAGGTTCCCGCAGTGAGGGTTCCGAAAAACAAACACAAGGAACAACCTACTCACACGATCAAGTATGCGGAAGCGCGTGGCAAATCACATCTTACTAAATCATGACAGAATATGAACATAATGTCATCAAGACTAAAATATCAAAATGGAGACATAACAGGGCATTCCCATAATAATTCAAGTTACAAAGTGAACAAACTGTGTTAAGTTGGTTACAATCCCAAATAAGAGGCCAACAAAGGCCAATACAATACCAAAAGTAATTAAAAGCCCAAAAAGGTGATATATCGAAACTCATGACCCGTCCCGACGTCTAGATGACGTCGTCGGGTTGCCACTCAAGAGCTAAGGTAGGCTCAACAGCCTCCTCCTGGCACTCCTCCTCAAAGGGATAGCCTCTTGCACCTGGTCACCAAAATACAAGCATCAAACACGACGGTTTGGCAAGAAATCAATTTAAGTGAAAGCATGGAAATCAATGTTTAATCGAGCACATAAAGAAACACTTTTCTAAATCAGAGACGAACTAGCATGAGTGCATAACATATATATATCATGAATCGTAAATCCACAAAGAGCCCATCCTTTCTCTATCATTGGAAATGAAAAGAGTAAGCACGCACGACAAGCACGAATATACATAATATAGCACGACACGATTCCCACAAATATGGGATTCCGGCCGCGGAACCGGACATGCACGATGTGTAATAAATACACGACTAATCTGCAGTTAGTTCACATGTTTAAGGACCCCCAGACAGTGGATCAGACTGAAAGGGCAGTCCAAGCTCTGTGGTGTTCACTTTGAATTCATGAATGCATAAAACACACGATACAAACACGTCTGAATAAATGGGGAAATCACTTATCGAAACGAAACACAGCACGGCTAGCAAAATGCATAATATATATTCTCACAACTTAAGAAGATGATTCCCATTTAATACTTAAAACAAATCTTAGATACGAGCTTAAAACTTGACTTCAAAGTGAGTACACGATATTACTTGCGGTAACAAACCAACGTTCAAACACGATAATTTTATCAAGTACATGCTTAGGCTATTCATTGACCCTTGTGTGATTGGAACTCTATTATTAAAATACAAGGATTGGTGTCCCCGAAGTTGGTACATATCTTGGAGTCCCAATTACACAATGTCAAGTTAAAGTCCTTAATAGCCTAGTTTTCAAAATTTTAAAGAATATGCAAATGGGTAAAAATTCTCCCAAAAAGGGAAAATTCCAGTTGGGCCGGTCGACCTGGCCCTTGGCCGGTCGACCGCGTACACAGTGAGCCCGGTCGACCTGCAGTTGTAAAATAAAATGGTGTACAGTGTTTTGGTCAGGTTTCAGAGAACCTGACCCTGTGTCGCCGGTCGACCGCGCCCCTTGGCCGGTCGACCGCGTGAACTGGAGAACAGTAGTTCCCGCAGTGCATCAGGTCATCCAACTGGGGACCAAATCCAGTGTGCCCGGTCGACCGCACCCCTTGGCCGGTCGACCGCATGAACTGCGGAAACAGAACCCAGTTCTGATTTCTGCAGTTCATTGGTCCATCCATTTCTTCCTTCTTTTTCTACATTCTTTCCAACCTGATTAGCAAATTTGATTCATGAATGTAAAAAGCTATCAAGGCTCACATTGGTGCATTATTTCAAACTTAATCAAGCCATTAACATAAAAACCCATTTCATAATCCTTCAATCCCATTCTTATCATAACCAATCCAAACTTCAAAAAGATAAGGCCTAATTAAAAATGATGAGATTTGAAAGTTTGGAAAGCTATTTGGCATGCTTGCATTTTCTAAAGTAAGATCACAACATGAAAACCTAGTAAAACAAAAGCATTAATACCAAATGACAAATCCATGAACACACATGCACAACAACCTAAATAGATTACTTGCCTTGGCCAAAAGCTAACAAACTCTTCTTCAAGCACTCCTACTCAAGAGCCAAGCCAAGAACTACAAAAAACCCATGAAACCCATTCAAAAACTCACCCAAAAATGCAACCAAGCAACCCATTTCGACATGGGTGTTGAAAGTTAGAAAAACATGATCTTTAGGAGTCAAAGGAACTCCAATGAAGAGATGGGTAGAAGCTCTTACCTAGAGATGCCCAAACAAGATGCAAGGAAGGAAATAGAGATCTTTCCCAACAAGAAACTTCAAGAAAATGGTATCAATGGAAAGCTTGGGATGAGAGGAAGAAGATGATGGTCTTGGAAGCTCTTGTGGAGATCTCTAGCTCATGCTTTCAAGAGAGGAAGATGAAGAGGAAAAGAGGGTTTTTCAGCCCTAGGTCAAGAAAAGTGCTGGGATTTGTGGAATGGGGAAAGAGAGAAGGTAAAGTTGCTTAAGTGCTTGCAAGTGGGGCCCTTTAAGTGCTAAACTTGCATGAGTAAAAACATGGTCTTGCGGGCCTCAAAAGAAGTCGACGAAGAAGGATAAAACGATCCTTGACATATCTAGTTTCCGAAAAGTATATTTTTGACATGGTTTTGGGATCTCGAAAATTGTGTCCAGATTTGAGTGTAAAAATGCTATTTTACCCCTTTTTGGCCAAAATTTGAGTTTCTGGACTACAAACACAGACGGGCTAAACACGAAAGTTGTACATAATCATAAAACCATTCAAATGACATGAAAATCACGATTAAAACAAAGCCAAACACGATATTCCCACGCTTGCACGTACACCCAGGCCTTCCTGAGTGTGCCTAGTTAACACTAAACGTTCTCGAAACTCCCCAAAGCTATAATCATGACTAAAACTAATCACACTCTAACCCACGGTAACTAAACCCGATTAAGACTAAGCTCACACTAAGAAAACACTATTGGGTTAATCCTGGGTTGGGGTTTGACATCCTCCACCCCTTAGGATATTTGGTCCACCAAAAAAATCAAACTTTTACCTCTGGTAACAAGTGTGGGTATTTCCTCTGAACTTGATCTCTCAATTCCCATGTAGCCTCTTCTGGTTCATGATTTTCCCAAAGTACCTTGACCCAATGAATTGTCCGATTTCTCAGCTCCTGCTCCTTGGTATCAATGATCTTGGTCGGCTTTTCCACATACGAAGCATCCTCTCGAATCTCCAAAGGTTCGTGCTGCAAAATATGAGAAGGACTAGACACATACTTCTTGAGCATGGAAACATGAAATACATTGTGTACCCCGGAGAGTTCCGGCGGTAGCGCAAGCCTATAAGCCATGTCTCCAATCTTGCTCAAAATCTCATATGGACCAATAAATCTCCTAGACAACTTGCCCTTCTGTCCAAACCTCAGGGTCCCTCTGACGGGTGAAACCTTCAAGAACACTTTGTCACCCACTTGGAACTGCAATTCTCTTTGGTGAGTGTCTGCATAACTCTTCTGCCTGCTACGGGCGACTTTCAAGCGTTCCTGAATCAATTTGACCTTGTCACTAGTTTCACCAACTATAGTCGGTCCGTGAAAGCTACGAACACCGACTTCTTCCCAACAAACCGGAGTTCTGCATCTTCTACCATAGAGAGCCTCAAAAGGTGCCATACCAATGCTAGAATGGTAACTATTATTGTAAGCGAACTCACAAAGCGGTAAGCACTCATCCCATTGGACTTTGAAATCTAGCACACATGCACGAAACATGTCTTCAAGAGTCTGTATCGTCCGTTCTGACTGACCATCTGTCTGAGGATGATACGCTATACTGAATTGGAGTTTGGTACCCATAGACTCAAGAAGAGTTTTCCAAAACCTCGAAACAAATCTGCTATCTCTATCCGAAGTGATAGAAACGGGTTGACCATGCTTACTCACAATCTCATCAACAAAAATTTTTGCAAGTGGTGCCATATGCATCATATTACCAGTCTTCATCGGAATGAAGTGAACAGACTTGGTGAGACGATCTACAATAATCCATATTGCGTTATTCCCGTTCTTAGTATTAGGCAAACCGGAGACGAAATCCATGGTGATATGCTCCCATTTCCACTCCGGGATCTCTAATGGCTGTAGCAAACCTGGGGGTTTCTGATGCTCTGCTTTGATCAACTGGCAAGTCAAGCAACGAGACACAAAAGCTACTATCTCTCTCTTCATGTTATTCCACCAAAATCTATTCTTCAAGTTCTGATACATCTTCGTGCTACCCGTATGCATGGAGTATCTTGTGTTGTGGGCTTCAGTCATTATCTCTTCCTTCAGATCATCCACATTTGGTACACACAACCGATCACGAAAATACAATACTCCATTCACCATCCTGAAATCTGGACGATCTGCAATATGATCCACAATCCTAGCCAAATCTGAATCTTGCAACTGACCGTCCTTGATCTTTTGGATAAAAGTGGGCTCAGACACTGTCATATTTGCTAACATAACACCCAAGTCTAGGGTCTGCACTTCTACACCTAGCTCTTCAAACTGCTGAAGAACACTGGCTCCTTTCAAGCTGGCCATGATCCCTAACTTCCTACTCAAAGCATCAGCTACAACATTCACTTTGCCTGGATGGTACTTGATTGGAAAGTCATAATCTTTGATATATTCCATCCATCTCCTCTGTCTCATATTCAGATCCTTCTGTGAGAACAAATATTGCAAACTCCTATGGTCGGAATGGACTTCAAATTTCTCCCCATAGAGATAGTGTCTCCACATCTTCAAAGCAAATACCACCGCTGCCAATTCCAAGTCATGAGTTGCATAGTTCTTTTCATGATCCTTCAACTGCCTTGAGCCATAAGCAATCACCTTGCCATCTTGCATCAACACACAACCTAGTCCCACATTAGAAGCATCTGTAAAAACAATGAATCCACCACTGCCAGAAGGTAATGTGAGGATTGGAGCTGTGGTTAACCTTCTCTTCAACTCTTGGAAACTCGTTTCACACTGTTCTGTCCACACAAACGGAACATTCTTCCGGGTCAATGTAGTCAATGGCGCTGCAATTGATGAGAAGCCTTGAACAAATCTTCGATAGTAGCCTGCTAACCCCAAGAAACTCCTGATTTCTGTCACACTGCTCGGTCTCTTCCAATCAACTACTGCTTCTATCTTGGCTGGATCCACTGCTAAACCTTCTTTTGAGATGATGTGGCCTAGAAAGGCGACCTGCTCTAACCAGAATTCACATTTACTGAGTTTTGCATACAACCGGTTATCTCTCAAAAGCTGCAATGATGTCCTCAAGTGCTATTCATGATCCTCTCTACTCTTGGAATACACGAGGACGTCATCAATAAACACTACTGCCGAGTGATCCAAGTACTGAGCAAACACTTTGTTCATAAGAGCCATGAAGATTGCTGGTGCATTGGTCAATCCAAAGGGCATTACTAGAAACTCATAATGCCCATACCTCGTTCGAAAAGCCGTTTTCTGCACATCCGAGTCTCTAACTCTCAACTGATGATACCCAGATCTCAGATCTATCTTGGAAAAGTATGCTGCTCCTTGCAATTGGTAGAACAATTCATCAATCCTAGGCAAAGGATACTTGTTCTTGACCGTCACTTGATTCAATTTTCTGTAATCAACACACATTCTCAAGCTTCCATCCTTCTTCTTCACAAATAAAACAGGTGCTCCCCAAGGTGAAACACTTGGCCTAATGACACCCTTGCTCAACAATTCTTGCAACTGAAGTTTCAACTCACCCAATTCTGCTGGAGCCATCCTGTAAGGTGCGATGGAGATCAGAGCTATCCCTGGAAGAAGCTCTATAGTGAACTCAACTTCCCTAATTGGTGGCAATCCCGGGATTTCTTCTGGAAAAACATCCGGAAATTCACACACAACGGGGATTCCCTCCACCCCTTGGGACTGTTTATCCTCCGTGATAAACGCTACAAAAGCTTCACATCCACTATGAATCAACCTGCTTGCCTCTGTTGCTGGTTCCTGGTTTGCTGATTCTGAAGTTGTGGGCAATCTCTGATTGCATGGTTCATTGCCCCACACTTGAAACAAGCACCTGTGGCCTTACGACATTCATGCGTCTGATGGTTCTTGCCACAGTGTGCACAACCTTGGCTCACTTGATTCTGCTCCTGCTTGGGTTTCTTGCTGTGGGGTTGTTGCCTCTGATTCTGCTGCTGATAATGTTGTTTCCTGTCTAGAATGATCATATTGTTGATATCTTCAAACTTGTATGCCCGCCTGACAGCTTCATCATAAGTAGCCGGTGGAACTACTCCAATAGTTTCTCTCATGATGATGGGATTCAAGCCCTCCAAGAATTTGTTGATCTTCTTCTACTCTGTGTCAATCAGCTCAGTGGCATATCTAGCTAGCCTTTCAAATTTGGTGACATATTCCAACACTGTCATGTTACCCTGCTTGAGTTGCTGGAACTCAATAGCCTTCTGCCTCTTGATATGTGAAGGAATGTACTTGTCTTGGAATTGGGTCTTGAAAGCTGCCCATGCTTCTTCATTGGCCATAGCCATGTAAGGTTCCTTGACTGTCTGCCACCACTGATCTGCAAGCCCATAGAACAAGGAAGCTGTGAGGTTAACTTTCTGCCTCCCCGTGCAAGTGAAGACATCAAAAATCTTCTCAGTGTTGGCCAACCAATCATCTGCTACTAATGGATTCTCCTGGCCTGAAAACTCCTTAGGTGCCCTCTTCCTAAACCTCTCAAACAACAGATTAGGGTCATACTCCCTATTGTTGATGACAATATTAGGAGCTACAGGTGGAGCCTCATGCCTATTCTGGAGAACCTCCAAAAGTTGCCTCTGAACTTGAGCCATTTCTGCATCTTTCTTGGCCATCTGCTCTTGGAATCTAGCTTGTGCTTCATTGGCTTGCCTCTGCTGTGCTAACATTGCTTGCATAAGTTCTTGGAACTGATTAGCTGTGGGTGTTGCATTCTGATCAGTCTCATTCTGATTACTAGCAGAAGCATTGTTGTGAAGAACTCTTCTAGGAGGCATTGCTGTAAAACAAAGTGTTAGTACACAATAAATATGGCCAAATGGTTTCCTAGACGTCACACTAAGCAATTCTAACGAACTCACGAACTCTCACCACGATCCTAAGATCTTTCTAGTTTCTTTTAAGTGCCTGAAACAAGTCCCGCTCTGATACCAGTCCTGTCGCGACCCCAGACCGAGACCCGGGCCCCGTCGCGACTGATGAAGTTGATGATGATTGATTCTCCCACAGGTTCCCGTGGTGAGGGTTCCGAAAAACAAACACAAGGAACAACCTACTCACACGATCAAGTATGCGGAAGCGCGTGGCAAATCACATCTTACTAAATCATGACAGAATATGAACATAATGTCATCAAGACTAAAATATCAAAATGGAGACATAACAGGGCATTCCCATAATAATTCAAGTTACAAAGTGAACAAACTGTGTTAAGTTGGTTACAATCCCAAATAAGAGGCCAACAAAGGCCAATACAATACCAAAAGTAATTAAAAGCCCAAAAAGGTGATATATCGAAACTCATGACCCGTCCCGACGTCTAGATGACGTCGTCGGGTTGCCACTCACGAGCTAAGGTAGGCTCAACAGCCTCCTCCTGGCACTCCTCCTCAAAGGGATAGCCTCCTGCACCTGGTCACCAAAATACAAGCATCAAACACGACGGTTTGGCAAGAAATCAATTTAAGTGAAAGCATGGAAATCAATGTTTAATCGAGCACATAAAGAAACACTTTTCTAAATCAGAGACGAACTAGCATGAGTGCATAACATATATATCATGAATCGTAAATCCACAAAGAGCCCATCCTTTCTCTATCATTGGAAATGAAAAGAGTAAGCACGCACGACAAGCACGAATATACATAATATAGCACGACACGATTCCCACAAATACGGGATTCCGGCCGCGGAACCGGACACGCACAATGTGTAATAAATACACGATTAATCTGCAGTTAGTTCACATGTTTAAGGACCCACAGACAGTGAATCAGACTGAAAGGGCAGTCCAAGCTCTGTGGTGTTCACTTTGAATTCATTAATGCATAAAACACGCGATACAAACACGTCTGAATAAATGGGGAAATCACTTATCGAAACGAAACACAGCACGGCTAGCAAAATGCATAATATATATGCTCACAACGTAAGAAGATGATTCCCATTTAATACTTAAAACAAATCTTAGATACGAGCTTAAAACTTGACTTCAAAGCGAGTACACGATATTACTTGCGGTAACAAACCAACGTTCAAACACGATAATTTTATCAAGTACATGCTTAGGCTATTCATTGACCCTTGTGTGATTGGAACTCTATTATTAAAATACAAGGATTGGTGTCCCCGAAGTTGGTACATATCTTGGAGTCCCAATTACACAATGTCAAGTTAAAGTCCTTAATAGCCTAGTTTTCAAAATTTTAAAGAATATGCAAATGGGTAAAAATTCTCCCAAAAAGGGAAAATTCCAGTTGGGCCGGTCGACCTGGCCCTTGGCCGGTCGACCGCGTACACAGTGAGCCCGGTCGACCGGCCAAGGCCCAGTCGACCTGCAGTTGTAAAATAAAATGGTGTACAGTGTTTTGGTCAGGTTTCAGAGAACCTGACCCTGTGTCGCTGGTCGACCGCGCCCCTTGGCCGGTCGACCGCGTGAACTGGAGAACAGTAGTTCCCGCAGTGCATCAGGTCATCCAACTGGGGACCAAATCCAGTGTGCCCGGTCGACCGCCCCCCTTGGCCGGTCGATCGCGTGAACTGCAGAAACAGAACCCAGTTCTGATTTCTGCAGTTCATTGGTCCATCCATTTCTTCCTTCTTTTTCTACATTCTTTCCAACCTGATTAGCAAATTTGATTCATGAATGTAAAAAGCTATCAAGGCTCACATTGGTGCATTATTTCAAACTTAATCAAGCCATTAACATAAAAACCCATTTCATAATCCTTCAATCCCATTCTTATCATAACCAATCCAAACTTCAAAAAGATAAGGCCTAATTAAAAATGATGAGATTTGAAAGTTTGGAAAGCTATTTGGCATGCTTGCATTTTCTAAAGTAAGATCACAACATGAAGACCTAGTAAAACAAAGCATTAATACCAAATGACAAATCCATGAACACACATGCACAACAACCTAAATAGATTACTTGCCTTGGCCAAAAGCTAACAAACTCTTCTTCAAGCACTCCTACTCAAGAGCCAAGCCAAGAACTACAAAAAACCCATGAAACTGATGGACCCGATTCTTCCCTCTCTCCCGTTGCCTCCGCCCCGGGTCTTTCGGGGTACGGCGGAGGGGAGGAGAAAAAAAGTAAAGGGTATCAACATCTTTCTTTCTTTTTGTACGGGTATGCCAATTTCACTTTTCCACTTGGACTTTAGAAACGGTGATCCGAAGATCCACCTTCACAAGGAGAAAGGGGAAATGAAACTTTTTCTAGTTTCCCATTGCACACATATTTTAAGAAAAGAGACAAAAGGGTTTTTTTTATATGCCGTGAAAGGCGATTTCATTTGTTGCCGTGAAAGGCGATTTACAAGTCTTATCCATTATGAAAGACAAGAGTAGTGATTTTTGTCTCTAAAAGAAAAATAAAGTACAATAGAAATCAATAAAAGGAATCTGACTTCTCATTCGATTGTGGGGACACGTTCAGATCGACGGTCGCGAGTCTTGTATGGGCTCCTCCGTCGTCCATGCAGATGAGAACACGATGCTTGGATTCTTGGCTTGGCTTTTTAACCTCATATTTTTAAAGGACAAAGACCAAGAGAAGGTCTTATATCCGATAAAAAGCTAAGTAAACGGGCTGAAAAGCCACGTTTTAGCCATGTTGGTAGAAGAAGGGAGGTCCTTCGGGGGGTGGCCCCCCAAGGGTGCTTCAATCACCTTTTGGTGGTCTTGCAACAGAGTTGCAGGAGTTCTGGATTTTCTGGGCAATTCTCGGGACTTCGGGTGAATTTCTCTAGCGATTTCTCTGGATTTTTCTCCCTCCTTTTCCCTTTGGGATGCCCTCCTATTTATAGGCCTTTGGTAGCCATTTAGGAGGGTTTATGAGCATTGAATGCATTAATGCTCATAATGGGAGGAGTTACAAGTTTTAAATTATTTGTTTTGTAACTCCTTTTTCCTTGAATCTGATTGGCCGATGGAGAATAATGAGCATTTAAGTGTCTTTAATCCCCATCATGGGAGGAGTTTCATGGCTTTAATGCGATAAATCCTTTGACTTGTAACTCTCATTTGCTTGCTTTTGATTGGGCCGTCCAAAATAATGAGTTAATGACCGCATTAACTTGTCATAAAATGGGTCATTTAACCTCATTAATTGGTCGCCAAGCCGCTTGAAGAGTCGCGGGCCGCGCCGCGTCTTTTGGAATTCTTCTTGCGATGATCGCCGGTGGATCCACATGTTGTTTGATGTCAGATGGCGATGCAATTTCAGACATTGATTAATGTCAGTGTGCCGGCAACATCTGTCCTGTCGATTTCACGATCGGGCGGGCATCTAATGATCATCCAATGATTTCGGCGGCGAATCCGTGATGTTGACGAAGATCGACGGATTTCATACACGAAAAATCAGATTTTGGAAAAATCACAGGGGCCAATCAACTCGAAACGCGAAAAGGACCCGAAAAAAGGGGCTTCCGGCGACTTTTGGGTCGCCGGAATTCCATGGTCGCCGGCGACCATGGCCCAAGGTCGCCAGCGACCATGGTCGCCGGCCTTGGGCCCATTTCTCGGCCGCCGTTCGGTCGCCTTTTTTTCGCCGTTTTTCGATCTTTTTTCATTCTTTTTTCTTCTGTATTTTTCCTGACATTTCCCCTCATTTATTGGCCTGATTCTCTTGAAGAAAACCCGATGAGAAGCCACGCAAATCGGAGCACAAAGTTTCTTATTTTTCTGGAAAGCCGAAGACCTTGTTGTGCGGTATTGCCGATTTTTTTGTCAAGCATTGAAACTAGGCCAAACGATGTCGGAATGACCTGAAATTTGACGTGGAGCTTCTTGAACAGTAGATAGGACCAACCATAGGCTTTAGTTTGAGTTTTGAAGCCGTTCGGGGTCCCGCAAATGCTTGCCTTAATTTCGCCATGAGAGAAATGCCGAGCTTTGACTTGTGGTCAACCGATGTCCGATTGACCTGAAATTTGACAGGGAGCCTCCTAAGTAGTAAGTAAGACCAACCACGGGCTTTGGTTTGAGTTTTGAAGCCTTTTGGGGTCCCACAAATGCTCACCTTGATTTCACCTCGAGGAAAATGCCGAGCTTTGAAACTAGGCTAAACGATGTCTGTTTGACCTAAAACTTGACAGGGGACCTATTGGAGTCATTTTGAGATGATCCATTAGCTCCAATTTGGATGCCATGATTCCGGGGTGCTCCACTGCCGGTAGGCCTGTTTTTACTTCCCGAGAGCTGATGAAGGGTCAAACGTTGTCCGTTTGACTTTAAATTTGGCTTGGGGCCTTTTGGAGGTATTCTGAGACCATCCGTAGGCTCTGATCGAAGTTTTGAAGTCTTTGACACTGTCGCTGCCGGGAGCTCCTGTCTGGCTGTCGGAGGAGTGAAGTTAGGCCAAATGACGTCGAAATGGCTCGAAACTCCATGTGTACCCTTCTTCTGGCTGCTTTGAAGGATCTTGCAGTTTTTGTTTGATTCTAACAAGACCTGGTGCTTGAAGTGGCGCCTTCCTATTTATGGCAGGATGTGGCTCCATGTAGCTTTTGGTGTTGAAGGGACATAGTGACATTTTTGGTGTCAACAGAAACCCATTCAAAAACTCACCCAAAAATGCAACCAAGCAACCCATTTCGAAATGGGTGTTGAAAGTTAGAAAAACATGATCTTTAGGAGTCAAAGGAACTCCATTGAAGAGATGGGTAGAAGCTCTTACCTAGAGATGCCCAAACAAGATGCAAGGAAGGAAATAGAGATCTTTCCCAACAAGAAACTTCAAGAAAATGGTATCAATGGAAAGCTTGGGATGAGAGGAAGAAGATGATGGTCTTGGAAGCTCTTGTGGAGATCTCTAGTTCATGCTTTCAAGAGAGGAAGATGAAGAGGAAAAGAGGGTTTTTCAGCCCTAGGTCAAGAAAAGTGCTGGGATTTGTGGAATGGGGAAAGAGAGAAGGTAAAGTTGCTTAAGTGCTTGCAAGTGGGGCCCCTTAAGTGCTAATCTTGCATGAGTAAAAACATGGTCTTGCGGGCCTCAAATGAAGTCGACGAAGAAGGATAAAACGATCCATGACATATCTAGTTTCCGAAAAGCATATTTTTGACATGGTTTTGGGATCTCGAAAATTGTGTCCAGATTTGAGTGTAAAAAGGTTATTTTACCCCTTTTTGGCCAAAATTTGAGTTTCTGGGCTACAAACACAAACGGGCTAAACACAAAAGTTGTACATAATCATAAAACCATTCAAATGACATGAAAATCATGATTAAAACAAAACCAAACACGATCTTCCCACGCTTGCACGTACACCCAGGCCTTCCTGAGTGTGCCTAGTTAACACTAAACGTTCTCGGAACTCCCCAAAGCTATAATCATGACTAAAACTAATCACACTCTAACCCACGGTAACTAAATCCGATTAAGACTAAGCTCACACTAAGAAAACACTATTGGGTTAATCCTGGGTTGGGGTTTGACAAGTTTGAAGGGTGTTAAAAAGTGATATTGGAGCCTCCCATGTTGGAGTGGAAATGTGGCTAAGGGAGTTGTGAGAAATGGAAATAGAAGGGAGTTGAACTATCCAGGAACCCATTTCTGGGCAGTTCGTTCGAGCGAACCTGGTGGTCGCTCGAGCGAAGTGTCCAGAATAGGTACCGAACCATTCCAGTAAATAGTTCGCTCGAGCGAACCCCTTATTCGCTCGAATGAACCCTCCCAGAACTGTATCAGGCTTGTCACAGAACCTCGTTAGTTCGAGCGAACTATTTATTTGCTCGAGCCAACAGCTTAGCTCGAGCAAACCCCTTATTCGCTCGAGCAAACCCTCCCAGAACTGTATTAGGCTCATCACAGAACCGCAACGTTTAGTCAAGTGGCACGCCGATAATGTCGTTTAGACATCCAGGTGCTTGAGTTACGTAACATTTTGGGATAGAAATTAACCAATTCTTTTGGAAACATGATACTTTGTTTATATTGGCCTTTGTTGGCCTCTATTTTTGGAGAGATGTAACTAAATGATTTTGTTATAAACCTTAACTTACTTTTGGGGATTAGCCATTGATCATTGCTCATTTTGATACTAGTATTAAATATGTTTAATCTTGTTATCTTGGACATGAATGTATGAATCAGATTTGTTACACACTTCCGCACCTTAAAAGAAATATTCATGTTGATGTGATATCCTCACCGCGGATACCTGTGGAAAATCGTGTGTACGAGTGGCATCCTTGATGGACTCGTACACGTTTTGATCAAATTAATTCATAGTGTTGACATGGATTGTATCATTCATTCATCATAATTTATTCCTTCATTATCATTAGTGTCCCGATCTCGGATTAGGCCCGTGGGACCCGGTCCGGGGTCGCGACAGACTGGTATCAGAGCGAGATATGTTTCAGGCAATTAAAAGAAACTAGAAATCGTACGGACGTGGCGATGATTCGTAAGACTCTTCGTTAGTTAATATCGTGTGAGCAATGTGTGAACCTTTATCAATTATCTTGTGCTAACAGATTTTTTTACAGCATTATGCCACCTCGTAAACGACCGATAAACGGCAATCCCACAGTTAGTAACAGTGAGTACACAGGGCCTATGCTAGATCAACAACGCCAGGCTAATGAGAATCAAGCCAGATTGCAAGAACTGTCACGCACCCGAACCCAGATCCTGACAGCGGTTCGACCTCGGAGACGGGAATTGGGAGGTAAGTAATGATTATATTTCTCCCAAGATCCGCGTGTGTGAGGATCACAAATCACAACACTCTCTGAATATTTTGCGGAAGCTTTCGTGGCAATGCGACCCGAAGTCCGTGGACATCATCGGATTCCGCGTCGCATACAACCGCTAGCATAAAGCTATCATTTTAGGAACCATATCAGACTGGAATAAATCAACATAATAAAGTACATAGCTGACAGTAATAGGATATTACATTCTCATATATGTTCAAGTTACAAGTATCAATGTGTATTAATTACAATCCCAAGAAAGGGCTAATAAAAGCCGTACAAAAACAAACTAATATCCACTACCCAAATGTGACGTAACTCCGATGTCAAGCACAATGTCTACATGACATAGCCGACAAGACAACCTGCAAACTCATGGCTCCACAGCCAACAAAAACTCTCAGCTCGGGGCGGGGAAACTGAACCTGAGTACCAAAATAGTGGGTCAAACACGACGGTTTGGCAAACAGGTGAAAAGACATATCAATAAAGAAATTACCTTGGAAAATATTTAAACCTATCAAAACAATAGTTTCATAAAACGAGAGAATCATTTATTCAAATACAAATGCAATATAAAACGTGTAAGGTATCCAAGGAAACGGGAAACAAACAAGATGGCAACCACACATAGCTAAGTCCTCTATCACCGAAGTGACATGAGCATATCGGGATGTTGTCTCAGTCACCGAAGTGAGGAGATGCAACATAAGTAACATATACTTATACATAATAATAATACGGGACATGACCATGGTAGCAAACCGGGCATCAGGAACCACAGTAGCAATCTGCGGCATCGGGACAAGACCATAGTAATAATCGGGTAGCGGGATCCAAACTACAGCTGGCGGGACGGGAAGGGGTTTTCAAGTCGGTGGATCAGACCAGCAAGGAAAGCCAAGCTTAGTGGTGCCAACTCATAGGTCAAATGACAAATCGAAACATGTATAAAACATATAAGTGTATTTATGTAAATGGGCGGGACGCGATGCTCAAAGGCACAAGTATCATTTTATTTGGGCATGTATAAACGGGCTAGCAAAATGCTAAGATATACTTTCAATACTTTCGGGAATGATAAATCATAATTTAAGAAATTCGGGACTAGTGTCGGGATTCAAGATAAATCATAATTCAAGAAATTCGGGACAAGTGTTGAGATTCAAGATAAATCAGGTGAGTAAGGACCCCGTATGTCCATTGTAAAAATGACTTGGTACTCCTTGAGTTTGGAGACATTCCGGGCTCTTTATACACCTTAGGGATTTTCAAACTTTTAAATGAACTTCAAGACAAACGGAACCTCAAAAGAGATCCTAAGTACAATGTTAACCTTGAAGCATCGTACAACCTGCTCAGTCACCGAAGGGGATAGGATTCGCGATACCCAAACGTACAAACTTCATGCATAGTTAGAAAGGGGATATCCCGTTGTCCCGTACCGTTCAAGATTGAATTAGGTTAAGTCCCGATACAACCGGATTAACCTCAAAGAATGTCGGGTCAAACAATCTCACGATAAGTCAAGTGAGTCCAATAAAAAGGGTAACCAAGTTCCACCTAAGTCCATTTAAGAATAGGGTAAAAATCACTTCCCATGAGAGATTCACAGTTGGCCCTCTCGACCCGGCCCTTGGCAGGTCGACCGCGTACACTGCGGTCCCGGTTGACCTGAGGAGGTCGGGTCGACCCCTCTCATGCATGCTCGGTCGACCAAGCCCTTGGCCGGTCGATCGACAGTTGTAAATAAAAAGGAGGGAATAGTGTTTTGGTCAGGTTCCAGAGAACCTGACCCCATGTGGCCGGTCGACCGAGCTCCCTAGCCGGTCGACCGCGTGAACTACGTAACAGAACCCAGGTTCTGTTTTTTGCAGTGCAATGGGTCATTCATTTTTCCTTCCTTTTTCTTCATTCCTTTAAACCTGATTAGCAATCTAAATCATGGATAAAACAAGCTAACAAGATTCACTAATGTGCATTTATTTCAAATCTAAACAAGCCATTAATATCACAAAAACATATGGTGAAATCATCAATGCGTTTCATAAAACTCATTCAAAGCTAAACATATCAAATCATCCACTTGCCTTGGGTCTCTAATAAATGGAAAACAAGCTCCTAACCACACTTGCAAGCCAAGATCACAATCTCTACAAAAAAAACCCCAAAACAAACCCTAAAATGGGTCAAACCAAGCAATAAGAAGAGAAAGCTTTCAATAATGGAAAAGTAGCTTCTCTAAGGCTAGGAGAACACATATCTAAGAGATTAGAAAAAGAGCTTACTAGGAAGATCCTTTAATGGCAAGAACTAGCTCAATGAAGATCTTGGAGATGGTGGTTTCTTACACAAATGTTATCAATGGCAAGCTCTCCATGAGAGGAAAAGAGTGATGGTCCTCATTTCTCAAGAGAGTAAAGTTTGGTGGAGATTGATGAAGGAGAAGCAAGAAGAAGAAGAGAGGAAATGAAGAAAGAACCCTAGGTTGGCTGTTGTGTTGGAAAATGAAGAAGGGGAAGGAGATGGGTGCTCTTATATAAGCAATGGGATGGGCTCCACCACTAGAAAATTTGGTGGGGTCAAAATCATGGTTTTTGGGACCTCGGATGAAATCGACGAAGAAGGAAGAAATGATCGTCGAAATATCTAGTTTCCAAAAAGTATATATTTCGCGAGTTTCAGGAATATCAAGTTTTGGGTACAGATTTAGTGTAAAATGACTGTTTTGCCCAAGAAGCTAGAAAAGTCGAGTTTCGGAATTCGGGATGGGAACGGGATCAACATGAAAGTTGAAGGGATTAACAAAATAAGTAAATCGGGATAAACACCAAATCAAAAGAATCTCACGTAAACCTCCAAGTACACACAAGTCATAAAAAGGAACCCTCAAGGGGCCCCACTAGTCACATAGGCACTCAAAATTTTCCAAAACTATAACAAAGCTATTCTAATCCCAACTAAACCAAAATCCACTAAACAAGTTCAAGATTAACATGCGACTTAATTAGTACTAATCAGGGTCACTCGGGTCGGGGTCTCACAAGAACAGATGTTGAAAAAGGACGAAGACCATGCGAGGGAGTTGACAGGCATGCAGAGACAATTGTTAGAGGTCTTACAGAGGAGACCTGAGCCAGTGCAAGCCCAACCAGCCATTATTATCAATCAGAGGGAGCATGACCCTAATGCACTGTTTGAGAAGTTTAGGAAGAGTGGTCCAAAGGAATTTCTTGGATCAGAGGACCCACTAGCAGCATATGATTGGGTAGAGCACACAGAGAACATCTTCAAGATCTTCCAGTGCACCAGAGGAGAACGGGTCAAGCTAGCAACATCTCTTTTCACCGGTTCAGCAGACATTTGGTGGAAGACAGTTAGAGAGGAGTACAGGCATATGGCAGATGCAGTGGCATGGGCTAGTTTCAAGAGGCAATTTGGAGACAAATATGTGCCCACACACATCAAGAGGCAGAAGGCAGTGGAGTTTCAGCAGCTTGTCCAAAGCAATATGTCAGTCCTCAAATACCTCACTAAGTTCGAGAGATTGTCAAGATATGCTCCTGAGCTGGTGGATACGGTTGAGAAGAAGATAGCTAAGTTCCTTGAAGGACTGAATCCCATCATTGAGAGGGAAGCTACTGGGGTTGTACCACCTACAACCTTCGAAGATGCAGTCAAGAGGGCTTACAAGTTTAAGAATTTTCACCACAAGATCCTCAAACTCCAAGCTAAAGGACAACAGCAGCAACAAAACAACCGGCAGAGGAATCACCAGCACAAGAGGCAAAGGCAAGAACAGAAAGTGCATAATCCCTTAGTGTGTACACATTGTGGGAAGAACCATGAGAGTGCCCAGAGCCGTACCATCATGGGGGCATGTTTCAGATGTGGTTCCATGACCCATCAGATGAGGGACTGCCCAAGGCAAAACAGGCAGAATCAGCAGCAGCAAGGGGCACAGCGTCCAGCACCACCTCAAAATGCAATGGTTGTGCAAAACCAAGCTAGACCCCTTCAGCAACAAGCACCACAGCAGCAGTACAGACCACAGCAGTAGCAGCGCCAAGCCCGTCAGCAAGGGCAGAATCAGAATTAGCGTGCTCCACAACAGAATATGAATGCACAACAAGGCAGGCCACAGCAGGCTCTGAACAGGCCACAACAGAGAGGGCAAGTGTATGCTGTCAACAGAGCTGATGCAGAGGCAGCAGAAGATGTTGTGGAAGGTACACTCCCTGTTTGTGGATTTCAAGCTAGGGTTTTGTTTGACCCTGGCTCTACTCTCTCCTTTATATCTCCAAAATATGCAAAGATGATTGATATGCATGCTAGACAGTTGGATTTTATATTCACTATGGATACCCCCATAGGTAAAGAAGTTATATGTGGGACTTTTTACCCTAGTTGTTCAGTAGTTGATAGGAGAGTTAGAGTTACAAGCATATCTCATTTTATTGGAGATGTATGATTTCGATGTCATCCTAGGGATGGATTGGTTAGCAGGGTATCATGCTACGATGGATTGTTTCCATAAGACCCTCACCTTCAAATTAGAAGAGACACCAGCAGGGGTGTTGTTTCGAGGAGACAGAAGTAATCCTAGTACAGGGTTTATTTCAGCGTTGAAGGCTGATAGACTCCTAAAAAGTGGATGTGAGGCCTATTTGGCGTTTATCACGGAGGATAAACGGTCCCAAGGGGTGGAGAATATCCCAATTGTTTGGGAATTTCCAGATGTTTTTCCGGAGGAGATTCCAGGTTTACCACCTATTAGAGGGATAGATTTCACTATCGAGCTATTACCGGGGACCACTCTGATCTCTATTGCACCTTATATAATGGCTCCGGCAGAATTGGCAGAATTAAAGACACAATTGTAAGAATTGTTGGGCAAAGGTTTTGTAAGACCTAGTATTTCGTCGTGGGGAGCTCCGGTATTGTTCGTCAAGAAGAAAGATGGTTCAATGAGAATGTGCATAGATTACCGGAGATTGAACCAAGTGACCATCAAGAACAAGTATCCCTTGCCAAGGATAGATGAACTGTTTGATCAGTTGCAAGGTGCTTCTTACTTTTCAAATATAGACTTGAGATCAGGTTACCATCAACTGAGAGTCAGAGAGTCAGATGTATTGAAGACAGCTTTCCGGACAAGATATGGACACTATGAGTTCCTAGTGATGCCACTCGGATTGACTAATGCACCAGCAGTGTTCATGGCATTGATGAACAAGATATTCGCAGAGTACCTAGATCAATTTACAGTGGTGTTCATTGATGACATATTGGTGTACTCTAAGACCAAAGAAGAGCATGAAGAGTACTTGAGAATAGCATTGCAGCTTCTGAGAGAGAACCAGCTGTATGCCAAACTCAATAAGTGTGAATTTTGGCTAGAGCAAGTGGCGTTTCTAGGGCACATTATCTCCAAGGAAGGATTGTCAGTAGATCCATCCAAGATTGAGGCAGTAGTGCAGCGGAGAAGGCCGAAGAATGTGTCAGAAATCAGGAGTTTTCTAGGATTGGCAGGCTACTACCGGAGGTTTGTTCAAGGATTTTCGTCAATTGCCTCACCTTTGACGAAGTTGACAAGGAAAAACGTGCCTTATGTGTGGTTAAATAAGTGTGAGGATAGCTTCCAAGAGTTGAAGAAGAGATTAACCACAGCACCAGTCCTTACCATGTCATCCAAAAGCAGCGGTTTTACTATCTTTACCGATGCTTCGAACATTGGACTTGGATGCGTGTTGATGCAGGAAGGGAAAGTGATAGCCTATGGATCCCAACAGTTAAAAGATCATGAGAAGAACTATGCAACACATGATCTTGAGTTAGCAGCGGTTTTTTTCGCATTGAAGATGTGGAGACATTATCTCCATGGAGAGAAATTCGAGGTTCATTCAGAGCACCGCAGCTTACAATACTTGTTTTATTAGAAGGAGTTGAATATGAGGCAGAGTAAATGGATGGAATATATCAAGGACTATGATTTTCCAATCAAGTATCACCCAGGGAAGGCAAATGTAGTTGCTGACGCTTTGAGCAGAAAGTCAGTAGGCTTGGCAAATCTCAATGGCACTTGTATTTTTGAACAATTTGAAGAGTTGAGTATAGACCTTCAGCCACTGAAGAAGGGTGTAGTATTAGCCAACATGTCAGTGTCAAAGCCTTCTTTCATTCAGAAGATCAAAGACAGTCAGTTGCAAGATCCAGAGTTGGCCAAGATTTCAGAGCATATAGCTGATCGCCCTGATTTTCTCATTGTTGATGGAGTTTTGTACTACCGTGACCGTTTGTGCGTGCCAAACATTGAAGAACTTAGGAATGATATCATGACAGAAGCTCACAGCACCAAGTATTCTATGCATCCCGGCAGCACGAAGATGTACTAGAACTTGAAAGGAAAATTTTGGTGGAACAACATGAAGAGAGAGATAGCAGCATTTGTCTCCCGTGGTATGACATGTCATATGATCAAGGCAGAGCACAAGGAACCTCCAGGGTTGTTGCAACCGTTAGAGATTCCAGAAGAGCACATTACCATGGATTTCATTTCGGGATTACCGAGGACCAGCAAAGGTAATGATGTTATCTGGGTCATCGTGGACCGTCTCACCAAGTCAGCTCACTTCATCCCGATGAAGACAGGAAAGAAGATGCACATGCTACATTTGGCAGAATTGTTTGTCAGTGAGATTATCAACAGACATAGTCAGCCAGTTTCCATCACGTCTAATAGAGACAGCAAATTCGCCTCGAGGTTTTGGAAAACGTTGCATAAGTCTATGGGTACAAGGCTACAGTTCAGCACAGCTTACCATCCTCAGACAGATGGCCAATCAGAGAGAATGATTCAGACTCTTGAGGATATGCTCTGTGCTTGTGTGTTAGACTTCAAGACTCAATGGGACGAGACTCTACCTTTGTGTGAGTTCGCGTATAACAACAGTTACCACTCGAGCATTGGGATGACGTCTTTTGAGGCATTGTATGGCAGAAGGTGTAGGACACCTGTTTGTTGGGAAGAAGTTGGTACCCGTAGTTTACATGGGCCAACCATGGTGAGTGAAACCAATGACAAGGTCAGGCAGATTTAAGAATGTCTGAAAGTAGCCCGGAGTAGACAGAAGAGTTACGCAGATTCTCACAGAAGGGATTTACAGTTCAAAGAAGGAGAAAAGGTATTCTTGAAGATGTCACCTACTAGGGGAACTTTGAGATTCGGTCAGAAAGGCAAGTTATCCCGGAGATACATTAGACCATATGACATTGTGAGCAAGATTGGCGACGTGGCTTATAGATTAGCCTTACCACCCGAACTATCTGGCGTACACAATGTGTTCCATGTGTCTATGTTGAAGAAGTATGTTTCCGACCCTTCGCATGTACTCCGGCATGAACCGTTGGAAATCAGAGAGGATGCTACTTATGTCGAGAAACCCATTCAGATTATTGATACAAAGGAGCAAGAATTGAGGACACGGACAATTCAATGGGTGAAAATACTTTGGGAGAATCATGGACCGGAAGAGGCAATAGGGGAATTGCGAGACCAAGTGCAGAAGATGAAAGTCCGGGATCCTAACCCTAGACGGGGGGGGGGGGGGGGGTGGTGAATAGGGTGATCTACACTTAATGACTAATTATGGCCAATTTTAATTTATTAACAATCAACTAATCACATGTGATGATTAACATACAATATGCGGAAGCTTAAACAAAAACAATCACCACAAAGCAAACACCACTACACAAGGATTTATAGTGGTTCGGCCTCAATGCCTACATCCACTACCGGCTTGTGATCCAACACCCCACCGGATTTCCACTATTTATGCTTTTGAAAAAGGGCTAAACAATAACCTCTACAATATGCTTTCCAAGGCTAAGCAATAACCTAACAATGTTGTTTTTCTAGGGTTAACAACAACCTATACAAGATGCTTTTCTAGGCTAAGCAATAACCTATACACAATACTTTTCTTAGGCTAAGCAATAACCTTTACAATAAGAGATTTTCTCTCAAGATAGTGTCTTCACAAAACACTCTAAGAGAATACAATTAAGCTCAATTACAATGCCTCTTAATTAGGCGGATATGAAATTAAAAATCTTACTCACACAAACACTATATGAATGCAAAAGTGTATGTTCATGATGTGTGTGTGTGATAACTTCAATCAAGTTAAAATGAAGGCTCAATTTATGTATGCTTAATGCATTTTAAAGTTTAAAGCACACAAAGATTTGATTGAAGTGAAATGCAAATCACATGTATAAAATACGAACTTGTTGATGATATGAAAATCAAAAGCTCACAAGTTGTATGAAATTATTATGTCTAAACATGTGACGCATGTGCAATGTTGTTTTCAAAAACAAAAGTTTAACTAAAGTTTAAATGAATGAAAACAACAATATGATTCAACCAAGTAAATGAAACATATTATAAAAAAAATCAAAGGATTTGACAAAACATGCTTTATAAAGTTTTAAAACAAACTTGGTTTGAAATCAATGTGAAGAATCCAATCCAACTTAGATCAAAGATTAAATGAAGAATGAATTCAACACATCATAGTTATCATGCTAAAAATCATTTACCAATAATTTAAACAAAGCATATAACATATGATAAATAAAAGTAAAGCTTACTCAGAGATTTAACTTCATTAATCCAAGCTTTAGCTTTACTAATGACCCCTTGGTCTCTCTTAGTTCATCCCCTTTCTTTTGTCTCCAAATACCTCAAGGAAGACTAAAATGTTCAACTTTTTCCTCATCTTTTTCAAGGGAATGAACCTCATTTTATAGTCAAAAAGTGACTTCAGACGTGTCCTCGGTGGACCCCCACTATAGCCCGATCGACTTGGCCTTAATGGTAAAAAATCTGACCGTTTGAATAAGTAGCCCAACGGCTCTTTTCCCGGTCGACCCCATGTGTGGTCGGTCGACCGGGTCCAGGGACCAAATTCCCCATATTAGCATATTTCAAAGTATTTCTTTGAGGGGACTTTTAGGCCATTAAATCAAGCTTGGAAACATGATTTTAATTCAATCTAAGTGCTTTTAAAATCATGAAATATAAAGGCCTAAAATAATTTGAAAGATTTAAAACATAGGTTTGCTTGATTCATAAAACTTCTTTTTCAAATTAAATGCATCCAAGATTAAAAACAAAACATGCATAAATCAATAGTTCTACACTACAAGAAATTTGGGGTTTAAGGACGACACAAATTTGTTCCAAAATGTACACATTTCGTCACCGAAACTAATTAAGACGAAAATTTTCGTCACCCTTTTTGTTGCCAAAGCCTCGTCGCTAAAAGGTATTGGAGATGAAAAAACAATTCGTCATTGAAAAAGATAAATTTGTGACGATCGTTTTTGTCTCCAATATACTCTGTTGGGAACATACTTGTAAGTAATTAGTGACAAAATATTTTGTCATTAAAGGAAGAAATTAGAGACAAAAATATTGTCATAAATATAAGAAATAGAAACGAAATAATTGTGTCGCGTTTAATATAAAGGAAGAGGAAAAACATTTGTCAAAGAAGCTACCAGTGGATGACAATTTTTTTTTGTCTCTAATCGACTTCGTGGGAACATACTTCTAAGTAATTAACGACAAAATATTTTTGTCATTGGAGGAAGAAATTAGAGACAAAAATATTTTGTCATAAATATAAAAAAATAGAGACGAA
>QPKB01000010.1:22639484-22707275 GCA_003546025.1 Camphora micrantha
GGCGACGAATCCGACTACGGCATCTGAGGAAGAGCCAAGGGACTCTGGAGTAGACCCAGAATCTTCTTCTGGTACGACTTCTTTACTTCCCCTTTTTTTTGGTATGGTTCTTTTCTTTGCTAAATTTTTGCTGACGTTTCTCCCCCCTTTTTTTGTCAGCTGATTTGCCAGAGGACTCTGACGACTTCGAGCCATCCATGGATGTAGCTT
Organism: Camphora micrantha; assembly: GCA_003546025.1. Lineage (NCBI taxonomy): Eukaryota > Viridiplantae > Streptophyta > Magnoliopsida > Laurales > Lauraceae > Camphora > Camphora micrantha. The sequence continues at coordinate 22,639,695 of QPKB01000010.1, forward strand.
TCTGCGACACTTCAGACGAGCTTATGGAGACAGAAAGCACTCCACCGGTCGTCGGAGAAGGTATTACACAGCAATAGTCTTGATAATAAGAATTTTTTTTTTTTTGACAAGATCATGTTCATACCTTTCCTCTTCTGGCAGGTTGTGAGGCGACAGGAGAGGTTCCATCGTCTTCCTCGGAGCCAGAACAGGAAATACCAGCGGCTGGTCCAGAAGTAGAGGCTTCTTCTACCAGTTTTGATGCGGCAGAAGTGCAAACACATGATGATATCTCATCTTCTGACGATCCGACTGGGAAGAGTCTTTCGATTTATCGCCCACTACGACCTGACATGGGCAGTCAGTCAGCGGAGCATGGCGAGTCTTCATCTGGGCCCTCTCTTCAATTTGCAAAGAAGGTCTTGAAGAGTGTACTGAGCTCCTGGGTTGAGACTCTTTCTTCTGGTCACTTGGAAGCTGGCTTTGGCATGGTCAAGCACGTGCGAGACATCCTTGCTGACAGCGCAGAGGTTGGTCTGGATATCACCAATGCCAAGGCTTTCGTTGATGGAGTCATTGCACTGGGCGATAAGTGGAGCAAGACTAAGAACTCTCCAAGTGATGACTTTTTCAACGAAATGTTTCTGAAGCCTTCCAGCGAGGTCAAATCGGAAGTGAATGAGATTTTGAAGGCTCGGAAGCAGCTCGTTCGGGAGAGGAACGTCGCCGAACTGGCTATTATCGAGCTATCAAAAGACCTGAGCCACCTCGATAAGGAGATCAAAGAGACTAGGCAGCGTCTCGAGTTGTTGGAAGAACAGACTGCTGCTAAATGGGCTGCTGTTCTTGAAGCTCGTGCCAAAGAAAGCATTTTGATCTGTCAAGTTGAAGAGGTTGACGGGAATCTCCGAAGAAAGACTCAGGAGTATGAGCGATGGCAACTTCTTTGGGAGGAATTCCCTCCTGCTGAAGATGGATCGCGGTTTTCTGCCGCATTTTATGGCAGCATCTTGAAGAAGCGTGGCCTAGAAGCTTTGGAGGCTAAGGCCAAGAGTCTGCTCGAGGACCTCAGTCTTTGGTTGAAGACTATCATGGACTGAGCTTTCTTCTTTCATTTTTTTCTTGGTACCTCCATGTATAAATATTTTGGCACTTCATTTTTTGTATCCCCTTGTTCTACTTAAATTCTTTTTGTTGAAAATAAGCAAAAGTTGAATCGGAATGTTTGTTTGAAAATCTTGATCAAAAGGTTATCATTTTGTGAAAATATTTTGTCAAAAGTGTTGCTTTGGCATGAAAGCCAGATTTTGTGGCACAAAGCCTGGTTTTTGTTGGCTTGAAAGCCGAAAATTTTGTGGCACGAAAGCCGATTTTGGTGGTGTAAAAGCCAAATTTTGGTGGCGTGAAAGCCGATGTGGCATGGAAGCCGATTTTTGGCATGAGAGCCGATTTTTTGTTTTTGGCGTAAAAGCCGGATTTTGGCATGAGAGCCGATTTTTTGTTTTTGGAGTAAAAGCCAGATTTTTGGCATGAGAGCCGAGTTTTTTGGCGTAAAAGCCGGATTTTTTTTAAAACCAAGTTTTGTTTTGTTGGCATGAGAGCCAGATTTTGTTTTGATTTTTGGCGTGAAAGCCTATTTTTGGCGTGGAAGCCGAGTTTTTTGGCGTAAAAGCCGAGTTTTTGGCGTAAAAGCCAGGTTTTTGGTTTTCAAAAATGCAAGTATCGACTAAGAGTCGCCTCCCTGCTGAATGGTATTGCAAGTATCGATGGAATGTCGCCTCCTTGCTCATTCGATTGCGAGTATCGATGGAATGTCGCTTCCTCGCGAAGTTGGTTGCAAGTATCGACTAAGCGTCGCTTCCCTGCTTTTTCTTCAAAAATTTTGTTTTGCGAGTATCGATGGAATATCGCCTCCCCACGATTTTTGAAATTTGAGGTTTTTTCGAACCTTTGTTTTTCTTTTGAAATTTGGGTTATGGATATCAACTAGAATGTTGCGTCTCCACGATTTTTGAAATTTTGCAAGTATCAACGAGGTGTTGCTTCCTTGCGATTTTGAGGTTTTGGAAGTATCGAATGGGGTTCGCATCCTTCCAATGGGTTTTTGCGAGTATCGACTTGACATCGCTTTCCCAATTTTTGTTTTTAAACACGAGGGTCGTAAATTTTGACCTAAAACCATTTTTGGCGGTAAAAGGTAAGGCGGACTAGGGTGGAAATTCCTAAGTCCTGATTTTTGTTTCAAACCAAGAATTTTGGGTTCAAGGATCGAAAATTTTGGTTAAGTTTGGGAAGAGGCTCCTAAACTTAGATTTTTGGATTTTGATTTTCTCTTGAACAATGAAACGATGAAAGTAAGCATTGTTTTGAAAGTTCAACGTAAAGGTGAAAATTCCAAAAGGAGTGGGTTTGACGAGCAAGTACCTGGAAATAGGCTTTGGCCTTGCAGGCGTCGCTCTGACCCAGTGGAGGAAGTCTTCAAGGGTAGTACCGCTTCAAGAACTTGCCATTGATGGGCAGCATACATCTATCACCTTCCATGTTTAGAAGTGCGTATGCGCCATTGGAGAAGACTTCGTCGATGACGAAGGGTCCTTCCCATTTTGGTTCAAATTTGCCTTTGGATTTGTGAGCGAAAACCATCGGCCTTTTTACCGCAAGAACCAAGTCACCCTTTTTGTGGGCGCGTTGCCTGACCTTTTTGTCGAAAGATCCAGCCATGCGTGCTTGGTAGAGCTCAATGCTTTGGAGTGCCTCGAGCCGTCTCTCATCGAGATTGTCCAGCTCTTGGAGTCTTAATTTGGCATTGCTTTCTTGCGTCATGTCATTTTGTAGAGATACCCTTAAGGAAGGAATTTGTACCTCTAAAGGGACAACAGCTTCGCATCCATAGACCAAGGAGAATGGCGTGCTATGGGTCGGTCCTCGAACGGTGGTTCGGTAGGCCCACAAAGCTTCGGATAGTTTGTCGCCCCAGTCCCTTTTGTGGCTAGAGACCATTTTCTTGAGAATTTTGCAGAGTGTCTTGTTGAAGGCCTCTGCCAGTCCATTCGCCGCCGGATTGTACGGAGTTGAAGGACAACTTTGGATTTTGTATTTGTCGCAGAACCTGTAGAATCTGTGATCACGGAATTGTGGTCCGTTATCATGGACGAATTTTTTAGGTATGCCGAAGCGACAAATGATGTTGGTGCGCAAGAACTGAAGGACTGATGAGGTCTTCATTTCATTGAGCGCAAAAGCTTCTGACCACTTGGAGAAATAATCCGTAGCGGCGAAGATGAAGTGATGACCTTTGCTTGACGGAGGGGAAATAGGACCTACGATGTCCATACCCCAGGCTTCGAAAGGCCATGAAATTGCTGTAGGATGTAGCCATTCTGGAGGCATGTGGACATAGTCTCCATGAACTTGGCATTGTTGGCAGCGTTTAGCAAATTGCATTGCGTCAGCTACCATGGTAGGCCAATAATAACCTAACCTTTTTATCTAATCGTAGAGCTTTGGACCAGCCTGATGAGCTCCACAAAGACCAGCATGCACCTCTTTGAGAGTTTCTTTAGCTTCTTGTTGTGATAAGCAGCGTAGAAGTACTCCATTGTAGGATTTTCTGTAGAGCATCTTTGAAGGAATGTCCAGATAAAAGTTTGGGGTTCGTCTTTGAACACTTACCCGTTCTTTTGGATCTTCAGGCAGGATTCCGAACATAATATAATCAATGAACGGATCCCTCCAGTCGCCGATCGGAGGTCTGAGGATGGAGATCCGACTTCCAACCAGTTGGTGGCACTCAGCAACTGCTTGGTGTGTATTGAGGGGAGGGAGAATCCTTCTCTCACACACTGTAACTTGCATGTGTTCTCCTTCTTGGATCGCCATAGAGGCAGCGAGTCCAGCCAGGGCATCTGCACGGATGTTTTCGCCTCTACGGATGTGGGTGATATGACAGATGTCAAATTTTTGCGGAAGTGATCGTGCCTTGTTGTAGTAAGGCAACAGATCAGGCTTCCTGATTTCAAATTTCTGATTCATCTGGTTTACGATCAGTTGAGAATCCCCGCAGGCTTCTAGCACTGTGATGCCGGATTCGAGGGCGATTTCCAATCCTACAATCAGGGCTTGGTACTCAGCTGCATTGTTTGAACATGGTTCCAGTAGCGAGAAGGCGTGTGGAATCATGTATTTGTCGGGACTAACAAAGAGGATGCCAATCCCTGATATTTGATTTCCTTTTTCACTTGTCCTGGTTGCACCATCGAAGTACATATCCCAGGAAGCATTTGATAAGGAAGCCTCCACGTTGTAGACTAACTCGTCTGGGAGATCATCCTTGAGTGGAGAATCTTCATGCAACGGATGCTCTGCAAGAAAGTCTGCCAGAACTTGACCTTTGATTGCTTTTTGTGGTACATACCTAATATCAAATTGTGACAGGAGGATAGACCATTTTGCCAGTCGAGCATTGAGGGAACCTGCTTTTGTGACAAGGACCTTTAGGAGATTGATCCTCGAGATCAGGTATACTATGTTGGACAGCAAATAATGACGTAGCTTTTGTACAGCAAACATCACTGCAAGACATTCTTTTTCGACTGGAGAGTAGCGATGCTCTGCACCTACCAGCATGCGGCTAAGATAGTATAGAGCAGCTTCTTTTCCCTCATGATTTCCTTGTGCAAGTGGAGCTCCCAAAGAGTGGTCGAGGGCTCTTGTGTACAAGATAAATGGTTTTCCAGTTGTGGGGGCAGCCAGTACTGGAGGTTTGGTCAAGTATGACTTGATGTCTTGGAACGCAGTTTCGCATTTAGCATCCCAGACAAAGTCCACGCCCTTTTTCATTAGGCGGGAGAATGGACGGCATTTCCCTGACAGGTTGGAGATGAACCGTCGAATGTATGCCAATCTTCCTTGAAGCCCTTTTAACTGTCTCAGGGTTTTTGGGGATGGCATTTCTAGGATAGCCATGACTTTGAGAGGGTCAAGCTCTATTCCCGCTTTCCGAACTACGAATCCGAGAAACTTACCCGATGATACACCGAAGAAGCATTTTAGGGGATTCATTCGCAGTTTGTGCCTGCGTAGTCGGAGGAAGACTTCTCGAAGATCTTTGAGATGGTCTTCTTTCTTTTTGCTTTTGACGGCGAGGTCATCAACGTAGCATTCGACCGTCTTATGCTGCATATCTTGGAATATCTTCATCATAGCCCTCTGATATGTCGCACCAGCATTTTTCAGACCAAATGGCATTACAGTGTAACAATACACGCCAAATGGGGTCCGAAATGATGTGTGTCTTTCATCTTCAGGATGCATTTTTATCTGATTGTACCCAGAGAAACCATCCATGAATGTCATCCGCTCGAATCCACAGGTGTTGTCGATCATCACCTCCGGTATGGGGAGCGGAAATTCATCTTTAGGACATGCATTGTTCAGGTCTCTATAATCAATACAGACCCTAATCTGCCCATTTTTCTTTGTCACTGGGACGATGTTGGCCAACCATTCAGCATGCTGTTCTTCGCGAATGAAGCCAACATTTTTGAGTTTCTGAACTTCTTGTTCAATTTTGTCCATTATGTCAGGACGAAATCTTCTTTGGCCTTGTTTGACAGGCTTGATATCTTTTTGTAGATTGAGTTTGTGAACTGCTATTTTGGGGTCTAAACCAGGCATTTCAGCTTAAGACCATGCAAAACAATCAACAAATTCACGAAGAAAAGCGATATACTCGGGTAACTCATCATCCTTTATATTCTTACTTATGAATACAGGACGTGGGCTATCTGGCGTTCCCAAGTCTATCTTTTGAACAGAATCTTCTGTTGGAAGACTTGAAGGTGGTTCCTCCATAATATTTTCGGAGGCTTCCAACTCAACAAGGCCTTCCGGAGTTTCAAAGGTATTCTCAGACCAAGGCTGTGCTTCTGACCATGGGTCTTCTTGATCGGCACTCTACTCAAGACTTGCTATGAGATGGTCCCAATCACCTGTTGAAACTGGATCGAAGTATGGCACTTCTTTTGGAGATGATGGCTCTTCTGGACCAGAAGACTGTGCATCTGTATCATCGGACAATTCCTCTTCATCATCAGAGAAATCGTACCAATTGGAGGAGCTTCCTGGATCCTTGACGGGTAACTCTTCAAAGAGATATCCAGGGAGATCAATATCTTCACAGACACGAGATGTTGAGGCTTCGTCGGCCAGACGACTTTGTAGCCTTTGGGTCAACTGTCTCATGGGAGCATTAGGGTCGTAGCCCAGTCCGTATGAAGACTTTTCTATATGACGATAGAGTTTCCAATCCTCCAGCTGGCCTTTTGTCAGGGTGGGCTCCAATGGTACGAGAATACCGTGGCCACCTCCCAAGCCGATTGAATTTTGAGCGTCATAGCCCATTTTCTTCGTGATAGCTTGCGCCATTGGACTATACAAGGATAGGTGTGGCATACCTTCATTTTGGAAAGGCTCAAACGAAGAGTTTGATGAAGAAGCCGCCGACCTGTGGAAAAAGATCGACTTTTCTTTTGGTGAGGTTGTCGGAACAACGAAGGAAGCTGATGCTGGATCGTCTATGCCAGCAGGTGCCTCCAATGGAGTGAGAGCAGGTTGAGCTTGCTGAGTATCAGCTTGGCTTGACGACGTGTCGTCTTCTGTCTCTGAATCCGAATCTGTGTCTTGCATAATAGACACAAAGGAGATGACAAACTTGCCCCCAGGCTTTTGTTTGGTCTTCTTTGCCTTGGTAGTGATCACCAGCGGCTTTGGAGACTTGAGGGAGACAACAAAAGGAGATTGGTTGATCTCCTTGGTTTTGCCGGATGGTTGATTTTCTTCCGGTGATTGCTGAGGAGCCTTGCCTTTATCTTTCTGGAGACTTTCGGCAAAGGATGCTATTTCTTTCTCCTTTTCTTCGTTTTCATCTTTGTACATCTGCGAGTCTACAAAATGGACTTCTTTGCCTTTGAAAGGCTTTTTGTCCGCAAATACCCGATGTACCAAGCCGTCGTCGCCAACAAACTTGATGCACTGATGAAGAGTTGAAGGAACAACACCACTCTCGTGTATCCAGGGGCGTCCGAGAAGGATGTTGTAGCATGAGGGGGTCTTTATTGCATATACAGTGACTTTAGAGATAAGATCACCGATTTGCAACTTGAACCTAATCTTGCCGATAGGCCTCTGAGCGCTTCCACCGTATCCAAAGATAGACATGGATGTGTGACTCAGCTTGCTAGGCGGGATGCCCAGCTCTTCGAGTGCCGAAATAGAGATGAGGTTGAGGGCAGAACCCGGATCAATTTGTACTCTGTGTATCGGCATCTCTTTGATGTACCCTGTAAAGTATAAGGGTCGGTTGTGCTTTGTTTCGCCTAGTAGGAGGTCTTCCTTAGTGAAGGCGATAGTTGCACTTGCTGTTTTTTGAACTGAGAGGCAATCATTGCAAGATCCCTCAGTTTTCTTCTTTTCTCCTTTTAAGGAGGTATTTGATTTTTTAACCCTATAGTCCATTTCAATTTGTAGGACTTGTGGGGAATGCTTGTCGACATCCACATTCAGTCTTTGCAGTTCTGAAATGAGACTATCACGAGTTTTGGGAGACATTCGTAATAAGTCTAGGATGTGCAGATGTGCAGGTATGTGTCTAAAGTGCTCAATCAAGTCATACTTGAAAGCCTCCTTAGGGCCTGCATTCTCATTATTGTTGCCACTTAGGGCGCTTACATTCTGTCCCGAAGGATTTACATAAGAAGAAGAAGTTAGATTGTAGTTTTTGTGGTAATCCCGGCCAGAGCGGGTACCTTTACCAACTTCGAGAGCTTCTGGAGACGGTTCTTCATTCGGAAGTCCACCCTAGGGATTGAGGGGCTGATCCTTTTCATTTGCTGAAGATGCTTCCGTGTCAACCTTACCATCCTCAGTGATTGCATTGCATGGGGCATTTTCCGGGAACAAGTCCTGAACAGCGTCCAGCAATTTGTCTTCTTTGTTTACAATTTCATCGGTCCAGACATCACCCATGAGGTTGGGCATCTGGGACCAGTTGACTGGGTAGACTTCATCGGTAGAGACGTCTTCAAGGTAGTCAGCCAGAAGAGGTCTGTACTCTGATGTGACAGTCTCAGAAGACGAAGGTTGAGAAGATGCCATCTCCGAGGTAGTAATATCAGAGGATATACTACCTGATGTAGTATGGGAGTTTGTGGCCTCGGCAGATGAAGCTCCAGAAGCGTTGTCGTCTCTAACTATCGCATTGCAAGCAATAGGAAACGTCTTCGGAATGGATTGTTGGGAGTCAGATTCATCCTCTGATGTAAGGGGATCATCCACCCAGCAGTTTTCTTCATTTTCAGGAGTTACTGGAGGGGACTCCTGTAGATTTTCCTGGACCACCGGTTCTGGATTGCGATGAAGCTGATTGATGTGATCTTGTCCTTGCTCTATGGCAAGACGCTGCAAGATCCTTGCATATTCTTCGAGATCAGGCATAGGAGCCAGATCTTCTTCTTCATCTACTCCTTGTGGTTCCTCCTGATCGGGTTCTACCGGAGCATTGGCAGGTGCTGTGTCAACAGCATTTTCTTGAACAACCTCTTGGTCTCCTTCATCATCAGACCAAGATCCCCGTGGTTGTAAAGGGTTATACCAGATCACCGGCATGAGGTGGGATTCGAGGATCCATTCCTCATCGGAGAGGTATTCTCCTGTTTCGAGGGATTCTTCCCATTCATCGGTGTCACTGGCGGTGTCACTGGACTCGTACCCATCCATGGGGAATCCAATTACTGAATTGCAAGAGTATAATGCCCCCTGCATGTCTTCAGTCTTTAGTAGTAATGGCATGAAATCACGAAGGGTGAATTTCCTTGCCGGCCTCGAAGTCTCGGAAGGAGACTTTTCTACTGCTTCCAGTGAAGGGGTAGGGGAAGTTTCTGTCTTTTCAGAAACTTCTTGTTTTGGTTGAGTTTTCTCCTGATGTTTAAGCTTGCGGAGTTGTCTCATGGCTTGCCTTCGCTGTCGAGCGGTCGGCTTTGTTTTGACGATCTCCCAGTTTTCATCTTCCAGGAGATCGGGATGTACCCATATGGGCTGTCCATCTGGTGTTGGGCACGGGACTAGCTCTGGGGATGTTTGAGCCATTTTTATCACCTTGAAGGAAGTAGTGACCTTCTTCTTTGGTGACTTTTGTGTTTGTCCATAGGACACCATGTTGACGGAGGCAGACCCATAGTTTTTGTCAAAGGTGATGACTCCGTTTTGCCACATCTCGTTGATCTTTTCTCTCAGAACGAAGCATTGGTTGAGAGGATGCGAGATCATCTGGTGGTATGGACAGTACCGGGGATCGTTGGTTTTGCCAACATCTCCTGGTCTTTTGGGTTCAGGCAGGGTGGGCTTCCCGTTTGCCAAGAGAGCCTCGAAGATTTCTTCGACATCTTCATCGAACGGGTATTTCTTTTCTACTCGTTCTTTGAAGGCATCAGAGAGTTCAGGTCTCTTACCTGCACCTTTGTTTTCAGCTTTCTTTGGTGGCTGCGGAGCTGACTTGGTTTGCACATTGAGAACCTCCCTTTTTCTTTTGCTTCGAGGTTGCAATGGCGGTCGGCTCCTTCTTTGATGATTTCTGACTGCTGAGGTCCTTGATCACCGTCTCAGCCTCCATTGATGCTTCTAGGAGTTCTCCCAGATTCTTTGATTTGTTGCCGATAATCATGGAGCGTATCTTTGCTCTCATGTTGTTACGGCAGATGTCGACCAGCGACGCTTGTGGCAGTACGTCTGAACATTTGTACGCCATTGCCTTCCACTTGTGAATGTAGTCGTATGTCGACTCATTCTCTCCTTGTTTTGGGCTGTAGAGTTGAGCCATAGTCACAGGATGATCCTCACCTTTGAAGTGAGTTCGGAAGCGTGTCTCCATCATGACCCAGTTTTGGATAGAGTCCTCCTGAAGAGTGGAGTACCAATCAAAGGCCGTACGTTTTAGGGTACTTGCGAAGAGACGGATCTTGAGGGCGTCTTGATCCGCGATGGCTCCCGTCAGGATCTTGAAATGGATGACATGTTGTCTGGCCGAGCCCTTCCCCGTATATGTTTGGAGAGTGGGCTGTTTGAATTTGGTAGGAAACGGTACCGAGTCCATCCATAAGGGATGTGGCGGCTTGATTCCGTGTTCCTTAAGTGAATCCTCTTCCTTTGCTTTGGCGAGGATATCGTCAACGTCCCTTTTGGTAAGGGCGCGTGACTCATTTACCTCCTCCTCGTGGTGACTTGGAGGAACTTCATTATTTGGTGGACGTTGGAGGGTAAGAAGTAAGTTCTCCATGAGAGCTTCTATCCTCTGCTGTCCCTGCTCCAGCTGCTGGATGCGTGCGGCTACGTCATCTTGCGGCGGGGGCTGCTCAGCATTTGTGACTAAGATGTTCATCCTTCGAGAGTCGAATGAGGATACCGTCTTGGTGACTGAGCTGGAGCTTATTCTTTTGGATGAAGAGCTCGAAGAGTGATTGCTCCAGTGTCCTTGACTTGAAGGAGTGGGAGAATCTTCTCTATGTCTTCGCGCCCGGGAGACGCTGCGAGTCACCGGTTGCTTGACATGGATTTTTGTTGCTGATTACTGGCGCCTTCTGGTTTTGCCAACCATATGGACAGTAGCAACTTGGTTGGGTGCTTCTTTTTCGACCCATTTTTGAGAGACCTGGAGCGTGGAGTGCTGAGCTCTTTGCTTCTCTAGTCTCTTTTGCCGATACGCCGCGCGGCGACGCATACGACGAGCGATTTGAGCTTCAGTTAGCTCGGGCTGTGCTCTAGCCACGAAGGAGGTGGTCCCTCGCGCGCAGCAGCCGAGCTTGTCTTCTTTGTAATTTGGCAAGGACAGGATCTGGACGCGGTCCTTAGCCTGTCGCAGCGAAGCTTTAAATTTGGCGAGCTCGGCCCCTGTTGAGATGAAGGGCCGAGTTGTAGGAATACAGGCCTTGACAGGTTCTCGCAGAGGCCTGATGATGCATGACTTGATCCTGGGCTTATAGGAATAAGCCGGCTCGTGCTGGGTGTATTTTGTTTGGTGGAGGGCTGGTTTCTCCTCTTTCGTGTACGAGAGAGGGTAGAACCGGTTCTCCTTGAGCGGGGCCAGGTATGCTGGCCTTGCAGATCTTTGGGACCTTCTTTGTTTTGGAGAAGGTCTTGGAGACCAAGTCTTGAGGTAGACCTGGTTTCTTGCAGGCTGAGGTTTCGCGGGGTTGTTGCGGGCTTCAGTCTTCTTGGCGGTTGCCCTTGGTGTCACGGTAGTGACGCGCCCAGGGGCGGTTCTCTGCTTCTTGGCAGGAGTTGTTTCTTCTGCGGGAAGTGGGAAAGGTCTCAGCGACCCGAAGACGATGGACCGGGGAGCGGAGGTCGACCCGATGTCTTGTGCGTTACCGAAGGAAGTGACACTTCGGCCGCTAGCGAGGCGCTTAGGAGCGCGTTTATTTTGCTTCTCTTGAAGTGTTAGCTGGTACTTGTTCTCGTCGAAGGTGATTGTCAACGAAGCTGCCATGTTAGTTTTTGAAAAACCTTTCTGAAACAAGACCGGATCCATTAGTAATCACAAGAATGTGGTGATCATAAATGGAAATAAACTATGGTTTTGTCTTTTCAATTTGCTCGAGGGGACAAGGCCCAGCCCAAGCAAGATGAAGAAGGCAAAAAAGCCATAGAGTATACAATTGTTCTAAACGCAAGTATGAAAGGCTCAGAGTGAGCGTTCCAGTGACTGCTAGAACAATTGTGAACCTTAATTCAGATTACTGAGGAGCAAGGCTCACTCGAGGTAAAATGATATAAGGTTGTGAGTACAAATGTGTCGGTCGCGAATACAGTAGACCCAAGAGGGCGTACTAGCACCGCTAGGCACAGATGTTGTAAATCGCATCCTTGAAATGGACACGAGATGGGATTTTTGAAAGGTCAAGGTTGGGTTCATAAAAGAGAGCAAATGGCACTCCGATCCGAACACGTGCTCAAACATTTCTGCGAGCACAGAGTCCGAAAGGGAAATAACCAAAATTTCTCGAATCTGGACCCAACAATGACGGAAGTTTTTTTTTTTTTTAGAAAAGTCAGGATCAGATTCATCAAAGAGAGCAAATGACATTCCAACCCAAACAAGTACTCAACATTTCTGCGAGCACAGTAATCCGAGGAGGAAGAGGTCAAGATTTCTCGACATTGAACCCAGACGTGACAGAAGTTTTTTTTTTGAAGAATTTTTTTGAAAGTCAGTATCGGATTCATCAAAGAGAGCAAATGATGTTCCAATCCAAACACGTGCTCAACATTTCTGCGAGCACAGAGTCTGAAAAGGAAGAGATCAAGATTTCTCAAATTTGAACCAAAAATCGACGAAATTTTTTTTATGCAAGATTCAACATTGGCCACCAACTAGAAAGGTGCCAAAGAATCTAAGTTCATGTTCTCAAATGAACGTGTCCCACCGGGTGTGCCAGCTTGATGGACCCGATTCTTCCCTCTCTCCCGCTGCCTCCGCCCCGGGTCTTTCGGGGTACGGCGGAGGGGAGGAGAAAAAAGGGAAGGGTATCAACATTTTTCTTTCTTTTTGTACGGGTATGCCAATTTCACTTTTCCACTTGGAATTTAGAAACGGTGATCCGAAGATCCACCTTCACAAGTAGAAAGGGGAAATGAAACTTTTTCTAGTTTCCCATTGCACACATATTTTAAGAAAAGAGACAAAAGGGTTTTTTTATATGCCGTGAAAGGCGATTTCATTTGTTGCCGTGAAAGGCGATTTACAAGTCTTATCCATTATGAAAGACAAGAGTTGTGATTTTTGTCTCTAAAAGAAAAATAAAGTACAATAGAAATCAAGAAAAGGAATCTGACTTCTCATTCGATTGTGGGGACACGTTCAGATCGACGGTCGCGAGTCATGTATGGGCTCCTCCGTCGTCCATGCAGATGAGAACATGATTCTTGGATTCTTGGCTTGGCTTTTTAACCTCAGATTTTTGAAGGACAAAGACCAAGAGAAGGTCTTATATCCGATAAAAAGCTAAGTAAACGGGCTGAAAAGCCACGTTTTAGCCATGTTGGTAGAAGAAGGGAGGTCCTTGGGGGGGGGGGGGTGGCCCCCCAAGGGTGCTTCAATCACCTTTTGGTGGTCTTGCAGCAGAGTTGCAGGAGTTCTGGATTTTCCGGGCAATTCTCTGGACTTCTTTTTTTCTTTTTTTTTTCTTTGGAATGCCCTCCTATTTATAGGCCTTTGGTAGCCATTTAGGAGGGTTTATGAGCATTGAATGCATTAATGCTCATAATGGGAGGAGTTACAAGTTTTAAATTATTTGTTTCGTAACTCCTTTTTCCTTGAATCTGATTGGCCGATGGAGAATAATGAGCTTTTAATTGTCTTTAATCCCCATCATGGGAGGACTTTCATGGCTTTAATGCCATAAATCCTTTGACTTGTAACTCCTATTTGCTTGCTTTTGATTGGGCCGTCCAAAATAATGAGTTCATGACCGCATTAACTTGTCATAAAATGGGTCATTTAACCTCATTAATTGGTCGCCAAGTCGCTTGAAGAGTGGTGGGCCGCGCCGCGTCTTTTGGAATTCTTCTTGCGATGATCGCCGGTGGATCCACATGTTGTTTGATGTCGGATGGCGATGCAATTTCAGACATTGATTAATGTCGACGTGCCGGCAACATCTGTCCTGTTGATTTCACGATCGGGCGGGCAGAAAGTGTGCTTTCTTTGTCGGCCGGTTGGCGATTTCGAGGCATCTAATGATCATCCAATGATTTTGGCGGCGAATCCATGATGTTGACGAAGATCGACGGATTTCATGCACGAAAAATCAGATTTTGGAAAAATCACAGGGGCCAATCAACTCGAAATGCGAAAAGGACCCGAAAAAGGGGTCTTCCGCCGACTTTGGGTTCGCCGGAATTCCATGGTCGCCGGCAACCATGGGGCTGGCGACCTTGGGCCATGGTCGCCGGCGACCATGGGCCAAGGTCGCCGGCGACCATGGGCCTTGGGCCCATTTTTCGGCCACCGTTCGGTCGCCTTTTCTTCGCCGTTTTTCGATCTTTTTTCATTCTTTTTTCTTCTGTATTTTTCCTGACATTTCCCCTCATTTATTGGCCTGATTCTCTTGAAGAAAACCCGACGAGAAGCCACGCAGATCGGAGCACAAAGTTTCCTATTTTTCTGGAAAGCCGAAGACTTTGTTGTGCGGTATTGCCGATTTTTTGTCAAGCATTGAAACTAGGCCAAACGATGTCGGAATGACCTGAAATTTGACGTGGAGCTTCTTGAACAGTAGATAGGACCAACCATAGGCTTTGGTTTGAGTTTTGAAGCCGTTCGGGGTTCCGCAAATGCTTGCCTTAATTTCGCCATGAGTGAAATGCCGAGCTTTGACTTGTAGTCAACCGATGTCCGATTAACCTGAAATTTGACAGGGAGCCTCCTGAGTAGTAAGTAAGACCAACCATGGGCTTTGGTTTGAGTTTTGAAGCCTTTTGGGGTCCCGCAAATGCTCGCCTTGATTTCACCTCGAGGAAAATGTCGAGCTTTGAAACTAGGCCAAACGATGTCCGTTTGACCTAAAACTTGACAGGGGACCTATTGGAGTCATTTTGAGATGATCCATTAGCTCCAATTTGGATGCCATGATTCTGGGGTGCTCTGCTGCCGGCAGGCCTGATTTTGCTTCGGAGCGTCGAGATCGGGTCAAACGTTGTCGGAATGACCTGAAATTTGGCATAGAGCCTTTTGGAGGTATTCTGAGACCATCCGTAGGCTCTGATCGAAGTTTTGAAATCTTCGACACTGTCGTTGCCGAGAGCTCCTATCTGGCTGTCGGAGGAGTGAAGTTAGGCCAAATGACGTCGAAATGGCCCGAAACTTCATGTGTACCCCTCTTTTGGCTGCTTTGAAGGATCTTGCATTTTTTGTTTGATTCTGACAAGATCTGGTGCTTGAAGTGGCGCCTTCTTATTTATGGCAGGATGTGGCTCCATGTAGCTTTTGGTGTTGAAGGGACATAGTGACATTTTTGGTGTCAACAGCCGAACCACTATAAATCATTGTGTAGTGGTGTTTGCTTTGTGGTGATTATTTTGTTTAAGCTTCCGCATATTTTATGTTAATCATCACATGTGACTAGTTGTTTGTTAAGAAATTAAAATTGGTCATAATTAGTCATTAAGTGTAGATCACCCTATTCACCCCCCCCCCTCCCTCTAGGGTTAGGATCCTGGACTTTCACGGATTTCCATTTTTTAGTATTAAATTATCATAAGTTGGTTTAGTTATTCTAAATTTCTTTTATCATTGTATTGTCTATGGGTCTTTATTTATATATATTTTTATAGACTTTTTTAATAAAATCTATTTCATTTTATTTTGTATTTCTTTTATTATAGTTTCTCACTTGTGATAGGGTTTAGTTTTTTAGTGATGGTTTTTCATGAATTTGTGGGTTGTTTTGTCTTTGCCCTTTTGTGCTCTATTTTTGAGATTTTTTTTCCTCATAAGTGTTTGATTCTTTTAAATTGTTTATGTTTTTGAGTTGATTATGGATTTTCATTTCTATGTTTTATTTGTATGTGTCTTTCAAATTTCATTGGATTTTATTCATTGTTTATATTGTTTGTTTGTTTTGATTTTGTTCTTTAGTTTTCTTGATCATTAATCTTAAATTTTCATGGGCTTCTATTTTATTTTATGTTTAATTATATGGTATTAGTTATTGAATTCTTATGGACTTTGTTTTTTTTCTTCTCTCTCAGATTAAAACCATTTACATTTAATTTTAAAGAAACTAATAATGATGTTTTTTTTTTTATAAATTTTAATATTATGATTATCTTGCCCGTGTGGTTTTTCTAGTTTATAAGATTACAACAAAAGATAAGGAAATGTAATCACACCTATATAATAGGAGACTTAATTAGATAATAAATAAGAAATATAATTAATTAAAATGACTCCTACCTAGTAATCCGAATATATTATAATCCAATCTCATCCTTGCTAAATCCAACCTTGTCTATAGCATCTTCTATTAGATTTTATTATTGCATGGAAAAAAAGTTCCGCAAACACTTTGTATAGAAAACAGTGAAAATGCCCTTTTTATCTACTAGAATGGATGTTGGTCCAAGAAACAAAACAAAGCAAACTAGCAATTAAATCTACCAAACAAACACCACAAGAAGGCTGACACAATCTTTTACGTGGAAATCCTATTCAAGGAGAAAAACTACGATCTGAATTCAAATACTATTGAACTATTACAAGATATACTCACAGCTCCCTTTCCCAGTCGCGTACACCTATGGGAAATCGCGTATACGAGTGGCATCTTTGATGAACTTGTATACGTTTTGATTTAAGTTGATTCATAGGATTGTGTATCATTCATTCATCATCCACATAATTTCATCTCATTACCCCGTCCCGATCCCGGATTAGGCCCGTGGGACCCGGTCCGGGGTCGCGACAGGTTTCATTTAGGACCACTTTATTTTCTCCAAATCCTGTCTAACGCCACTCCATGTCCATGGAAAACCACTTGTTTGTGATCTTTCTATAATGAACTTTTTAGTCATCACTTGTTTTTATTATCTTTAGGTGGAAGTCAGCATGAGAGAAGGCAGGGCAGTCAATATTCATATGTTCTGTGCCTGAAGACCCGGCATCCTCCTCTCAACAATGAGGGTACTTGACGGACTGGGGCTCGACATCGAACAAGCAGTCATCAGTTGTTTCAATGGATTTGCACTAGATGTTTTCCGAACTGAGGTAAGTTTGCTCCTTAGCGCACCTCTAATGAACTAAGGATGTGTTTGAAAATTGAATGTTCTATAGAAAGCAATAGTTAAAGGGTACATATGGAAACAACCATTGATTCCTATGGCTTGCAAAATCCACACTATATTTTTTGTTGCTGAAACATTTCCATGGAAAATTTCTGCACCAAACATTTGGTTAGCACCTATCACAATATTTTTTCAAAACAAATCCATTTTCTATTCCTAATCAATATATATTTATATTCTGTCACAACTCACAAATGCCTATCAGAATGGGTGGACACCATCTTGCATTCTCCAACAAATTAATGAAAGATAACAAACATTCAACCTTCATATTACATCATTTATTCAACAACATTAACAAACAACAACAAATAAATCAAATGAAAAAAAATACCAGCAGCTGTAGCAAGAGTGGAAATGGCTGAGATTGATTGGTGCAAGCTAGGGTTTCGGCGGTGGCGGCTCCGGCGCAGGGAGGGAGAGAGATAGAACCGGTGGCGGCTCCTACGCGCGGGAGGGCACAGTGCAGAGCGAGGGGAGAGGGAGGGAGGGAGGGAGAGAGAGAGAAATAGAGAGAGAGTGAGGGAAAGGGAGAGGGAGAGGGAGAGGGAGGAAGAAAGAGAGAACCGGTGGCAACTCCGGCGCAGGAAGGGAGAGAGAGATAACCGGTGGCGGCTCCGGCACACGGGAGGGCACAATGCAGAGCAAGAGGGAGAGGGAGGGAGGGAGGGAGAGAGAGACAGAAATAGAGAGAGGGAGAGGGAGAGGGAGGGAGAGAGGGAGAAAGAGAACCGGTGGCGGCTCCGGCGCAGGCGGGCTCCGGTGGTGGTGGGAGGGCACGGTTTGGGCGCGGGAGGGCAGAGCGCGGGAGGGGAAAAGAAAGTGGGAAGGAAAAACTGAAGAAAAAGTGGGTTTTGGGGGGTGTTAAAAGGGCCTTTAGCGACCACTATTGCGGCCGCCATAGTGATCGCTAAAGGTACCTTTTGCGACTGCCAAAGGCGGCCGCCCGCTTTTTCCTCTGCCAATAACTTAAATTCTAGCAGTGGGGGTTAGTATATGTGAAATGATTGGATTGGCTCTAGATGGACTTCATGCCCTAAAAACATAGCAAAGTAAGAAGGTGAGTGTTTAAAATGAGGAGTTCTTGAGAATTCGTCATATATATATATATATATTATGGGAGATGCTCATATGAGAGCATCTCTCACCTTACTATGAGAGATGTAGGTGGGGGCCCTCACATTTAACTTGTTAGCATTGAATATGGATGTGAGAGCCCCCACCTTATCTCTCACAGCAATGTGAGAGATAAGTATCAAGAGGGCCTGTTTCTTTACTAGAATTCCTTGCGGTTTTGGAACCTTGGCATTTCCAAATCCCTTGTTTCTTGACAAGAATTTATGAATTCCGGTACATGAAAAGTCTCAATTGGCCTTTAAGGATTCAGAAATTCACCCTCTTTGCATTTTGGTGGGATTCATGAACGCTCAAGTCCAAAGGAGGATTCATGAATTCCACCTTGTCTGGGAATTCAGGAATTCCCCAGACAGGAGTTCCTGAAATTCTAGTAAATGAACAGGCCCTTTCTTCCCGGCCATCTTCTATAGTGAAACTCAAAACCTCCATTACATGAGTGCATTGTTCATGCATTAGGTGGGCCTTACAAGAGAAGGTTGACAATTATTAAAAGGAAACAAGTGTGAAAATTGACAACAATTGCATTCCAATTATGTGGAACCGTTACTTGAGTGCATTGTTCATGCATTAGGTGGGCCCTACAGGAGGAAGTTGATGATTTTTAAAAGGAAAAAAACGTATGAAAATTGACAACAATTGCATTCTAATTACGTGGGGCCCATCTTGCATGTGCATCTCAATCACAACAGGACCAACTAATTTGTTTGTATGGTCTTTTTTAGTGTGGATCCCATCATCAAAAGTCACATATTATTGTAAAAAGCTTTTATAAAATCAGCATTCTAATCAAAGGAAGCTTATGGGTTAATATGAATCATTTGATTCCAAACATAATAGTGCATCAGTGGGCCCTCGAATAAAATTTGAAGGTATGTCTAAGGAGGAACCATCCTTTCAATTATCATAGTGATAGCGGACAAACTACTTGTATTTGTATTGTATAGAGGGTCCCACTTGTGTAATTTTAAATCTCATGAGATGGAAAGCCTAAATAACAGCTGGCTCTATTAAGCGAGAGAAAAAAGAAGGAAGTTTGTAGTTTCAAGTATGACTCGTTGTTGGTCAGTTATTAAAGAAAGAGATTCTTTGATTCCCTCTTGTTTATGAAAACTCCATGTCTGCAAAAACGAGGGCATTTTGTAAAACTTTAGTTGATAAGAATTATCCATCCTTCTTGTAAAACGTGGATATGAATTATCCATCCACACACACACACACACACATGTATATATGTATAGATATGTATGTGTTACATATATACACATACACACATACACATACACATACACATACATATACATGTATGTGTATGTGTATATATATGTACATACACATATGTATATGTATATGTATATACATATACATATGTATGTATGTATGTATTGTTAGGAATTTTGTGTATTGCAATTTGATGGATGCATTTTCATTTCAGCATCATTTGATTTGCACACATATGCATTGATTTGAGAAATCTTGAAATCCTGTTTTATACATGCATTGTTTTTAAGAGTTGTAAAAGTATTGATTTATGCATGTTTTGGTTTTAATCTTGGATGCATTTGTTTTTGAAAAGAAGTTTTAGAAATCAAGCAAACCTTTGGTTTTAAAGTTTTGAATCGTTTTAGGTTTTTGTGTTTCATGTTTTTAAACCACTTAGTTTGATTTAAAACATGTTTCCAAGCTTGATTTAATGGCCCAAAAAGTTCCCTCAGGAAAAACTTTGAAATATGCATAAAATATGCAAATTTGGGAATTTTTGTCCCAGGCTCGGGTCGACCGCGCAGTGTGGCCGGGCCGGTCGACCGGCCACACTGCGAGGTCGACCGGGAAAGAGCCGTTGGGCCTCTTTTCAAACGGTCAGATTTTTGACCGTTGAGCCCGGGTCGACCGCGCCTTCTACCAGGTCGACCGGGGACACGTGAAAACTCACTTTTTGAGTATAAAAGGAGTTTCATTCCCTTGTAAAAAGTGTTGATCAAATAAGAGAAAAGAGTCTTCTTGGAGGTGTTTGGAGACAAGAAAAAGGGGATGAATCAAGAGAGACCAAGGGGTCATTAGTAAAGCTAAAGCTTGGATTAATGAAGTTAAATCTCTAAGTAAGCTTTACTTTTATTTATCATATGTTTCATGCTTTGTTTAAATTATTGGTAAATTAATTTTAGCATGTTAACTATGATGTGTTGAATCCATCACTTCTCTTAATCTTTGATTCAAGTTGGATTGGATTCTTCACCCTTGATTTCAAACCAAGTTTGTTTTAAAACTTTATAAAACATGTTTTGTCAAATCTTTTGATTTCTTTTATAACATGTTTCATTTACTTGGTTGAATCATTTTGTTGTTTTCATTCATTTGAACTTTAGTTAAACTCTTGTTTTGAAAACAACATAGCACATGCATCACATGTTTAGTCTTAAATAGTTTCATACAACTTGTGAACCTTTGATTTTTATATCATCAACAAGTTTGTATTTATACATGTGATTTGCATTTCACTTCAATCAAATCTTTTGTGTGCCTTAAAACTTTTAAATGCGTTAAGCAAATATTGATTGGGCTTAATTTAAACTTGATTGAAGTTTTCACACACACACTTCATGAGCATTCATCTTAGCATTTCATAGAGTGTTGTGTGAGTTGAATTTAATTTTCTTATTCGCCTATTCTAGAGGCAATTAAATTGTGCTTTAATTGTAATCTCTTAAAGTGTTTGTGGAAACACTTCCTTGAGAGAAATCTTTTTATTGTAAAGGTTATTGCTTAGCCTAAGAAAAGCATTGTGTAAAGGTTATTGCTTAGCCTAGAAAAGCATCTTGTATAGGTTGTTGTTTAGCCTAGAAAAACAACATTGTTAGGTTATTGCTTATCCTTGGAAAGCATATTGTAGAGGTTATTGCTTAGCCTTTTCAAAAGCATAAATAGTGGAAATCCGGTGGGGTGTTGAGACACAAGCCGGTAGTGGATGTAGGCATTGAGGCCGAACCACTATAAATCATTGTGTTATGGTGATTGCTTTGTGGTGATTGTTTTGTTTAAGCTTCCGCATATTGTTTGTTTATCATCACATGTGACTAGTTAATTGTTAAGAAATTAAAATTGGCCTTGATTAGTCATTAAGTGTAGATCACCCTATTCACCCCCCCCCCCCTCTAGGGTTAGGATCCCGGACTTTCATGTATGTATGTATGTATATATATATGGATGGATGGATAATTCATATCAACTAAAGTTTTTTGAAATAGCCTTCCACAAAATCAGAGGTGCCAGAGGCATGGAAGTACCAAAGCATGTGTCTACAGACACTTCAAACTCTTCTCCATTGGGGCTTCAACTTGAGGAAGAGTCTCGCCAAGGGAGGAAAACCCACGATAATTATTATCCCAATACTCAGTATGAGATTCCCATCTCTTACAATGCATATAAATAAGAAGACAAAACTTAGTGGCTAAGATGCCTAATCAGACTAGAAAAGTAAATAGAATTAACTTAGTAAATAAGAAATCTAAACCTAATTACAATTAGAGATTTGTTAACTAATAATTAGAAAAAGAAAATAAAATAAATATCCCTAAGCTCTCTTGGTTGGGACCACTTGTGGGCCTTTTCTGCATCACAAAGGATTTATACAGTTTGTCAAGATTGTGTATGTCCACGTGACAACCAAGGAGCTTCTTCTTAGCGAAAAAATAAAGGCTAAAAAGTGCTCTCTCTCTCTCTCTCTCTCTCTCTCTCTCCTTTTTACACAAATCATACTAAGAGAGAATATTTTTTGCAAAGAAAAGATTTTGTGCTCCACGGATTTTCGTTTCTACGAAAGAGAGAAATCTTGAATTATTACCAGTCCCATAGGAAATTGAGATCCAAACTATTGAGGAAATCAATACATTATTTTCCATTCACACGTGGACAAAATGTTGCACGAAACAACAAAAGAGCCGTAATGCATGATAAATCTGATCATTTTTCTTCTTTTTCTTGGAATTCTCTCAATATACTAACATACCAAAAAGTTCCTTCCTTTTTCATCGGGATGAAGTGAGCTGACTTGGTGTGACGGTCCGCAATGACCCAGATAGCATCATTGCCTTTGCTGGTCCTCGGTAGTCCCGAAATAAAATCTATGGTAATGTGCTCCCATTTCCATTCCGAAATCTCTAACAGTTGCAATAACCCTAGAGGCTTCTGGTGTTCTGCCGTAATCAACTGACATGTCATACAACGGGAGACAAACGGTGCTATCTCTCTCTTCATGTTGTTCCACCAAAATCTGCCCCTCAAGTTCTGGTACATCTTTGTACTGCCTGGATGCATGGAATACCTTGTACTGTGAGCCTCTGTCATGATATCATTTCTCAATTCTTCAATGTTTGGCACACACAAACGGTCACGGTAGTACATAACTCCATCTACAACACAGAGGTCAGGATGGTCTGCTATATGCTCTGAAATCTTGGCCAACTCTGGATCTTGCAACTGACTATTCTTGATCTTCTAAATGAAGGAAGGCTCTGACACTGACATGTTGGCTAATATTACACCCTTCTTCAGTGGCTGGATATCTATACTCAACTCTTCAAATTGCGCAAAAGTACAGGTGCCACTGAGATTTGCCAAGCCTACTGACTTTCTGCTCAAGGCATCAACAACTACATTTGCTTTCGTCGGGTGGTACTTGATTGGAAAATCATAATCTTTGATGTATTCCATCCATCTTCTTTACCTCATATTCAGTTCCTTCTGTGAAAACAAATACTGTAAGTGGCGGTGATCGGAGTGTACCTCAAATTTCTCTCCATATAGGTAGTGTCTCCACATCTTTAATGCAAAAACAACCACTGCCAACTCAAGATCCTGTGTGGCATAGTTCTTCTCATGATCTTTCAACTGCCTGGATCCATAGGCTATCACTTTTCCTTCCTGCAGCAACACACATCCAAGTTCAATGTTCGAAGCATTGGTAAAAATGGTAAAACCGCCTCTTCCAGATGGCAAAGTAAGGACTAGTGATGTGGTTAATCTCTTCTTCAGCTCTTGGAAACTATCTTCACACTTGTCTAACCACACATATGGCACATTCTTTCTTGTCAACCTCATGAAAGGCGACGCAATCGACGAGAAGCCTTGCACAAACCTCCGATAGTAGCCTGCCAATCTTAGAAAACTCCTGATTTCTGACACATTCTTCGGTCTTTCCGAATGTATTACTGCCTCAATCTTGGATGGATCTACTGATAATACTTCCTTGGAGATAATGTGCCCAAAAATACTACTTACTCTAGCCAAAATTCACACTTAGTGAGTTTTGCATAGAGCTAGTTGTCTCTCAGAAGCTGCAATGCTATTCTCAAGTGTTCTTCATGCTCTTCTTTGGTCTTTGAGTACACCAAAATTTCATCGATGAATACCACTACAAACTAGTCCAGGTACTCTGCGAATATCTTGTTCATCAATGCCATGAACACTGCTGGTGCATTAGTCAATCCAAATGGCATCACTAGAAACTCATAGTGTTCATCTCTTGTCCGGAAAACTGTTTTCAATACATCTGATTCTCTTACTCTCAACTGATGGTAACCGGATCTCAAATCAATCTTTGAAAAGTAAGAAGCACCTTGTAACTGATCAAACAATTTATCTATCCTTAGCAAATGATACTTGTTCTTCATGGTCACTTGGTTCAATCTCCGGTAGTCAATGCACATCCTCATGGAACCATCTTTCTTCTTGACGAACAATACCGGAGCTCCCCATGGCGAAACACTAGGTCTTACAAAACCTTTGTCCAACAATTCTTGCAATTGTGTCTTCAATTCTCCCAATTCCGCCGGAGCCATTCTATATGGTGCAATGGAGATCGGAGCGGTCCCTGGTAATAGCTCAATAGTGAAATTTATCTCTCTAATAGGTGGCAAACCTAGAATCTCCTCCGCAAAAAACATCCTGGAATTCCCAACAATTGGGAGCTCCTCCACCCCTTGAGACCGTTTATCCTCCGTGATAAACGCCAAATAGGCATCACATCCACCTTTCAGAAGTCTATTAGCCTTCAACGCTGAAATAAACCCTATACTAGGATTACTCTTGTCTCCTCGAAATAACACCCCTACTGGTGTCTCTTCTAATTTGAAGGTGAGGGTCTTATGGAAACAATTCATCGTAGCATGATACCCTACTAACCAATCCATCCCTAGGATGACATCGAAATCATACATCTCCAATAAAATGAGATCTACTTGTAACTCTAATTCTCCTATTATAATTGACTAGGGTAAAAAGTCCTACATATAACCTCTTTACCTAATGGTGTAGCCATAGTCAAAATAAAATCCAAATCTCTAGCATGCATATCAATCATCTTTGCAAATTTTGGAGAGATAAAGGACTGAGTAGAGCCAGGGTCAAATAAAACCCTAGCTTGAAATCCACAAACAAGAACTGTGCCTTCCACTACATCTCCTGCTCCCTCTGCATCAGCTCTTTTGACAGCATAGATTTGCCCTTTCTGTTGTGGCCTGTTCTGACCCTGTTGTGGCCTACCTTGTTGTGCATTTCTATTCTGCTGTGGAGCACGCTGATTCTGATTCTACCCTTGCTGACGAGCTTGCTACTGCTATGGCCTGTACTGCTGCTGTGGTACTTGTTGCTGAAGGGGTCTAGCTTGGTTTTGCACAACCATTGCATTCTGGGGTGGTGCTGGACGCTGTTCCTCGTGTTGCTGTTGATTCTACATGTTCTACCTTGGGCAGTCTCTCATCTGGTGGCTCATAGAACCACATCTGGAATATGCCTCTATGATGGTATGGCATTGGGCACTCTCATGGTTCTTCCCACAATGGATACACACCACTTGGTTCTGCACATTGTGATCTTGCCTCTGTCTCTTATGCCGCTAGTTTCTCTCCTGGTTGTTCTGCTGTTGGGGTTGTCCTTTGCCTTGAAGTCTGAAGATCTTGTAGTGGAAGTTCTCAAACTTATAAGCCCTCTTGACTGCCTCTTCGAAGGTTGGAGGTGGTACAACCCCCGTAGCATCCCTCTCAATGATAGGATTCAGTCCTTCAAGGAACTTAGCTATCTTCTTCTCCACTGTGTCCACTAACTCTGGAGCATATCTTGACAATCTCTCGAACTTTGTGAGGTATTCGAGGACTGTCATATTTCCTTGGACGAGTTGCAGAAATTCCACTGCCTTCTGTCTCTTGATATGAGTGGGTACATACTTGGCCCCAAACTGCCTTTTGAAACTTGCCCAAGCCACTGCATCTGCCATGTGCCTATACTCCTCTCTAACTGACTTCCACCAAATATCTACTGAACCGGTGAAGAGAGACGTTGCCAACTTAACTCGTTCTCCTTTGGTGCATTGGAAGATCTCAAAGATGTTCTCTGTGTGCTCTAGTCAATCATCTACAGCTAATGGGTCCTCTGACCCAAGGAACTCCTTTGGGCCTCTCTTCCTAAACTTCTCAAACAAAGCATTTGGATCATGTTCCCTTTGGTTAATGACGATAGCTGGTTGACCTTGCACTGGTTCGGGCCTCCTCTGTAAAACCTCTAACAATTGCCTCTGCATGCCTTGCAATTCCCTAGCATGGTCTTCATCTTTCTTCAACATCTGTTCTTGCAATCTAGCATGGTTCTCATTAGCCCAATGTTGTTGGTCTAACATAGCTTACATCATTTGTTGGAATTGATTTTGCATGGTATTGTTGGAGATATCTTCTTAGACTGGCCCTGTGTGCTCATTGTTACTAGCTGTAGGATTGCCGTTTAGAGGCCTTTTGCGAGGTGGCATTATGCTACAAAATAAATTGTTAGCACATGATAATAGATAAAGGTTTACACATTGCTCACACGATACTAACTAACGAAGAGTCTATCGAATCATTGCCACGTCCTTAGGATTTCTAGTTTCTTTTAATTGCCTGAAACACGTTGCACTCTGATACCAGTCTGTCGCGACCCCAGACCGGGTCCCCCGAGCAGGTGGGCCTATTCCGAGATCGGGACAGAGTAATTGAAGAAGAATGATGAAAGTCATAATCCAAAACTATGAATTAAGTTAAATCAAAACGTGTACGAGTCCATCAAAGATGCCACTCGTACACGCGATTTCCCACAGGTGTCCGCGATGAGGATATTACATCAACATGAATATTTCTTTTAAGTGCGGAAGCGTGTAGCAAATCTAATTCATACATTCAGGTCCAAGATAAATGATCAAATCATATTTAAACTCGGTATCAAAATGAGCAATGATCATTAGCTATTTTCCAAACGAAAGTTAAAGTTTACATCAAGATCATTTTATTACATTACCCCAAAATAGAGGCTAACAAAGGCCAATAAAAACAAATTATCAAGTTCTCAAAAGAATGGTTAATCCTAACCGAAAATGTTACGTAACTCGGACACCCGAATGTCTATACAACATCATCGGCGTGCCACTCAACTAGACATTGCGGTTCTCCGACCGCCTCCTCGTGCTCCTCCTCGAGGAAACCAACAATAGGACCTGAGTACCAAAGCAAAGGGTCAAACACGACAATTTGGCAGGTGGGTGAAAAGGTATATCAATAAAAGAAATTACCTTGGAAAAACATTTAAACCTGTTAAAACAATAATTTCATAAAACAAAAGGATCATCTATTTAAAACATACATGCAATTTAAAACAAGTAAGGCATCCAAGGAATTTGGGAAAACAAGCAATATGGCAACCACACGAAGCTAAGTCCTCTCTCACCGAAGTGACGTGAGCATATCGGAATGTTGACCTCAGTCACCGAAGTGAGGAGATGCAACATAAGTAACATATACATATACATAATAATACGGGACGTGACCACGGTAGCGAACCGGGCATCGGGAACCATAGTAGCAATCTGCGGCATCGGGACAAGACCACAGGAATAACCGGGGAGCGGGATCCAAACTGCAGCTGGCGGGACAGGAGGGGGATCTCCAAGTAGGTGAATCAGACCAACAAGGTTATCCAAACTTAGTGGTGCCGACTCATAGGTCAAATAACGAAATTCAAGTCACATACAAAAAACATATGATTCACTTACATAAACGGACGGGACGAGGTGCTCAAAGGCGCGAATATCATTTCAAAAGAAGAACTGCATATCGGGACTGGCAAAATACTATAATAGTAGTTTATGTAATTTCGGGAATGATAAATCATAAATCACGAATTTTCGAGACAAGTATCGGGATTCAAAATTGATCAAGGTGAATAAGGGTCCCGTATGTCAAATTCAATAGAAATTGGTACTCCTTGAGTTTGGAGACATCTCGCTCTTTATACACCTTAGGATTTTCAAAACATCAAATGAAAGCTTGTGATTTGGTTTCTTTCTCAAATGGGTGCTAAACAATGGTTATAAGTCTTCCCATCATAATAAGGTTCTCAACAATCCTCTCTCGATCATTTAAACGTTTTATTTATGATCCTAGAATAGCCCTAGGTAAATAGTGCTGGTCACTAGAGCGGACAAGAAGTTCGCTTGAGCGACGAGCTCTCTGGAATGGCATTCTGGGGACGTTCGCTCGAGCGGATAATGGGTTCGCTCGAGCGAACCTGTTGGCTCAAGCGAACAAATATTTTGCTCAAACTAACAAGGCTCTGTGAGAGCTTTGATGTGATTCTGGGAGTGTTCGCTCGAGCAAAGAAGAGTTCGCTCGAGCGAACTGTCTAATGGAATGGTTCGGAGCCTGTTCTGGACACTTCGCTCGAGCGACCACCAGGTTCGCTCGAGCGAACTGCCCAGAAATGGGTTCTCGGACAGTTCTGCTCCCTTCTTTTTCCTCTCCTTCTTACAACTCCTTTGAGTCCCATTTCTCATCAACATGAGAGGATCAAGTCTTCTTCTCACAACATTTAATTCATCACCTAATCTCCATAAAAATCAATTAAAACACTTTCTTCTTCTCAATCACATTCAACCACAAAGAGGAAAGAAACAATCCAT
This sequence comes from Camphora micrantha, assembly GCA_003546025.1. Classification (NCBI taxonomy): domain Eukaryota; kingdom Viridiplantae; phylum Streptophyta; class Magnoliopsida; order Laurales; family Lauraceae; genus Camphora; species Camphora micrantha. Next base: position 22,667,677 of record QPKB01000010.1, read on the forward strand.
AATCACAAAGAGTCATTTAAACTTCAATCAAGCAATAAATGAAGAGCTAACAACCACATTTTCAAACAATAAATGAGTTAGTAAAACTCTTAATGAGCATTCATTTCAAGTCAATGCATGACAATAAAAACAAGTAAATCATGATAAATCAACACATTTATCATAAAATCATTTAATGCACAAATCATCAATTCATCCACTTGCCTCAATGTCTCTAATCAACAAATCAAGCTTCTAATCACCTCTCCAAGCTCAAGACCACAATCTCTACAAAAACCCCTGTCAAACCCCAACCCAGGATTAACCCAATAGTGTTTTCTTAGTGTGTGCTTAGTCCTAAACGGATTTAGTTATCGTGGGTTAGAATTCCATTAGTCTTAGTTCTGAACATAGCTTTGGGGAGTTTTGAGGACGTTTAGTGTTGACTAGACACACTCAGGAAGGCCTGGGTGTACGTGCAAGCATGGGAAGATCGTGTTGAGTTTTGTGTTAACCGTGAATTTCATTTCATTTGAATGGTTTTATGATTATTTACAACTTTTGTGTTTAGCCCGTTTGCGTTTGAAGCCCGGAAACTCAAGTTTTTGGCCAAAGGGTAAAATTGTCTTTTCACACCCAAATCTGGACACACTTTTCGAAATCTCAAAACCATGTCAAAAATATACTTTTCGGAAACTAGATATTTCAAGGATCGTTTTATCCTTCTTCATCAACTTCATTTGAGGCCCACAAGATCGTGTTTTTACTTATGCAAGAATCAGCACAAAAGGGGGGTCCCACTTGCAAAGCACTTAAGCTACTTTCCCTTCTCTTCCTCTCCATTTCCCAATCTCTGCAACTTTCTTGACCTAGGGTTAAAACCATTTTTCCTCTTCACTTTCTCCTCTTGAATGCATGAGCTGGAGACCTCCAAAAGAAATTCCAAGACTATCATCTTCTTCCTCTCATCCCAAGCTTTCTATTGATGCCATTTTCCTTGGATTCCTAGTTGGGCAAGCTCTCTATTTCCTTCCTCACTTCTTGTTTGGACACCTCTAGGTAAGAGCTCCAACCCATCTCTTCAATGGAGTCCTTTTGACTCTTAAGGATCTTGTTTTCCTAACTTTCAACACCCATTTCGAAATGGGTTTCTTATTTGCAATTTTAGGTGAGTTTTTGAATGTTTTCATGGGGTTTTTGTAGCTCTTGGCTTAGCCCTTGGGTAGGAGTGCTTGAAGAGATTTTGTTAGCATTTGGGCAAAGGCAAGTAATCTCTATAAGTTTATTATGCATGTGTGTTTATGGATTTCACTATTTCTCTTGAAGTTTCCATATGATTTGTCATTTAGTATTAATGTCATGTTTTATTAGACTCCTATTTTGTGATTTTACTCAAGTATATGTAATGATGTTAATTAACTTTCCGAACTTTCAAAGTTTCTAATTGTATGCAAGCCCTACCCCTTTGGAAATTTTGGGCTTGTTTAGATAGGGAATGGGATTTGAATGTTGATGATTATGGAATGAATGGTATTGAAATGTAATTTTGAACCCTTGGAGAGCATGGAGGCTCAAGGGTTTTCAGGTGGTCTAGGTGTAAGATGGAGAAAAGAAATGGCTTAGAAACCATTTATGAGAAGTGCAATTTCTGCACTCAGCGAGCACAGGCAGAAGCATGTTCGCTCGAGCGACCTCTGGGTTTGCTCGAGCGACCAGGCCACTGCCTGGTCAGAGCGCAGACAGAAGGCTGTCCGCTCGAGCGACCATTGGTTCACTCGAGCGAACTGCCTGCTGTCTGGCCAGTTTCAAGACAGAACCTTGATCGCCCGAGCGACCTGATGGTTCGCTCGAGCGAACTGTCCAGACCGCTCGAGCGACCTGTCAAATCCCAGTTTTTGGTATTTTACCCCATCTGCACACTTTTTAAAGATTGAAAACTAGGCCATGTTATGGACCTTAATCTGACATTGTGTAAATGGAACTCTAAGATACGATTCAACTTCGGGGACACCAATCTTCTTATTTTAGCAATGGAGTCCCAACTGCACAAGAGTCAATGAATGGCCTTAGCATATACTTGATGAAACTATTGTGTTTTGAACTTTGGTTCAATACAACAAGTAATATCGTGTACTCGCTTTGAACTCAAGTTTTAAATTCGTTCGAAGATTTGTTTCAAGTACCAAATGGGGATCGCTTCTTAAGTTGTGAGCATATACATTATGCATTTTTGCTAGTCGTGCCTTGTCTTGTTTTGATAAGTGATTTCCCCTTTTTATTCCGACGTGTTTGGATCGTATTTCACGTGTTTTGTACATTCATGAACTCAAGTGAGCACCACAGAGCTTGGACTGCCCTTTTAGTCTGATCCACTGTCCGGGGGTCCTTAAACATGTGGACTATCTGCAGATTAGTCATGTATTTTATTACACGTCGTGCGTGTCCGGTTCCGCGGCTGGAATCCCATATTTGTGGGAATCATGTCTTGTTATATTATGTATATTGTGCTCGTTGTGCGTGCTTACTCTTTTCATTATAAATGATAAAGAAATGATGGGCTCTTTGTGGATTTACGATTCATGATATATTATGTACGCATGTTAGTTTGTCATTAATTTTGAAATGTATCTCAGTCAAGTATTTATTTTAGGTTCAATGAATTATTTTTATATGTTTTTGATTAAACATTTTTATTCATGCTCAGGCCTAAATTGATTACCTGCCAAACCGTTGTGTTTGATGCTTGTTATTTTGGTGCCCAGGAGCAGGCGGTTTTGCCCTTGAGGAGGAGTACCCGGAGGAGGCTTTTGAGCCCACCCCAGCTTGCAAGTGGCAACCCGACGACGTCATCTAGACATCGGGACGGGTCATGAGATCGATTTATCACGTTTTGGGGTTTTATATACTTTTGGATATTGTATTGGCCTTTGTTGGCCTCTTATTTTGGAATGTAATAAATTAGCACACTTTGATAAACCTTGTGACTTGAACTATGTTGGGATTGTCATGATATAACTCCTTTTCTGATATTTTGGTTTTGATGATGTTTATGTTCATATATTGTTATGAAGTGATTTGTTACACGCTTCCGCCTATTTTAATCGTGTGAGTTAGATTTTCGTGTCCTCGGAATCCTCACCGCGGGAACTTGTGGGGAATTAATTATCCTATCTCAACAATCATCGTCGCGGGGCCCGGGTCTCGGTCCGGGGTCGCGACAACCCCCAAAACAGTCCCTAAAATGGGTCAAACAATGAAATAAGAAGAGAGAGCTCACAATAATGAAAATAGAGCCTCTCAAGGACTAGAAGAACACATATCTAAGAGATTAGGGAGAGTGCTTACTTGGAAGGTCCTCTAATGGCAAGAGCTAGCTTAAAGAAGATCTTGGAGATGGAGGTTTATTTCACAAATGCTATCAATGAAAAGCTTGTTAGGGATTTTGTATATAGCAATTTGGTGGATGCATTATCATTTTAATGATCATTTGAATTTTCACACATGCATTGATTTAGATACTGTTGAAATCTTGATTTACACATGCATTGTTTTTTAGACTTGTAGAACTATTGATTTATGCATATTTTGTTTTTAATCTTGGATGCATTTAATTTGAAAAAGAAGTTTTATGAATCAAGCAAGCCTATGTTTTAAATCTTTCAAATCATTTTAGGCTTTTATGTTTCATGATTTTAAAACCACTTAGATTGAATTAAAATCATGGTTCCAAGCTTGATTTAATGGCCCAAAAGTCCCCTCAAAGAAATACTTTGAAATATGCTAATATGGGGAATTTGGTCCCTGGACCCGGTCGACCCATAGTGTGGTCAGTCGACCGAGCCCATGGACCCGGTTGACCAACCACACATGGGGTCGACCGAGCTAAGAGCCGTTGGGCTGCTTTTTCAAACGGTCAGAGTTTTTACCGTTAAGGCCAGGTCGACTGGGCTACAGTGGGGGTCGACCGGGGACACGCCAGAACTCATTTTTTGAGTATAAAATGAGGTTCATTCCCTTGAAAAAGAGGTTGAACATTTTATTCTTCCTTTAGGTGTTTGGAGACAAAAGAAAGGGGATGAACTAAGAGAAACCAAGGGGTCATTAGTAAAGCTAAAGCTTGGATTAATGAAGTTAAATATCTAAGTAAGCTTTACTTTTATTTATCATATGTTATATGCTTTGTTTAAATTATTGGTAAATGATTTTTAGCATGATAACTACGATTTGTTGAATCCATTCTTCATTTAATCTTTGATTTAAGTTGGATTGGATTCTTCACCTTGATTTCAAACCAAGTTTGTTTTAAAACTTTATAAAACATGTTTTATCAAAACCTTTGATTTCTTTTGTAACATGTTTCATTTACTTGGTTGAATCATATTGTATTTTTCATTCATTTGAACCTTAGTTAAACTTTTGTTTTTGAAAACAACATTACACATGCATCACATGTTTAGACATAATTAATTTCATACAACTTGAGCGCTTTTGATTTTCATATCATCAACAAGTTAGTATTTTGTACATGTGATTTGCATTTCACTTCAATCAAATCTTTGTGTGCTTTAAACTTTAAAATGCATTAAGCATACATTAATTGAGCCTTCATTTTAAACTTGATTGAAGTTTTCACACACACACTTCATGAGCATTCATCTTAGCATTTCATAGAGTGTTGTGTGAGTTGAATTAAACTTTCTTATTCGCCTATTTTAGAGGCAATCAAATTGAGCTTTAATTGTAATCTTTTTAAGTGTTTGTGTAGACACTTATTTGAGAAATCATCTCTTGTAAAGGTTATTGCTTAGCCTAGAAAAGCACATTGATAGGTTGTTGTTTAGCCTAGAAAAACAACATTGTTAGGTTATTGCTTAGCCTTAGAAAGCATATTGTAAATTATATTGCTTAGCCTTTTGAAAAGCATAAATAGTGAAAATCCGGTGGGGTGTTGGATCACAAGCCGGTAGTGGATGTAGGCATTGAGGCCGAACCACTATAAATCATTGTGTTATGGTGAATGCTTTGTGGTGATTGTTTTGTTTAAGCTTCCGCATATTGTTTGTTAATCATCACATGCGACTAGTTGATTGTTAAGAAATTAAAATTGGTCATAATTAGTCATTAAGTGTAGATCACCCTATTTACCCCCCCCCGTCTAGGGTAAGGATCCCGGACTTACAATTGGTATCAGAGCCTCGTGGTCTTTATTAGGATCAAGTGTTTTTGGAACTCTTGATTAGGTGTAAAAACCTAGAGTCAAAACCCTAGTGTTGTGTTTTCATGAAAATCATTAGAATGGATTCCACTCTGTTAGGTTGTATAGATTATTGTGTAGATTCTTCTGGACCCCTCCTTCCCACATTTGGAGATTCAAACCTTGAAATTAATGAATCTCAATTTGAATTAAAAGAGGAAGAAAATGATGAAAATGAAGATGACCTTCAACAAGCCTATGAGGAATTATATACATTGTCCATAGAGCTTGATAAGAAAAATAAAAAATTAAGAGAAGAATCTGAAAGACTAAACAAAGAATTAGTTTCTTCAAAAGATGAACTTAGAGAGAAAGAAAAAGTTATACATTGTCTAGACTCTAAGTTTATGATCTCTTTGAATAACCTTCATAATATTAAAGATGATCTAAATGAATTAAAAATAGAAAATGATGATCTTAATAAGGAAAATTCAAAACTAAGAGATCAATTACAAAGGCAAGACAAAAACATTAACAACCTAGAATCCAAGTTGACTACTTCTAAGGAAAATTTATCTAATACTCAAAATAAGATAAAAAAAACTTTAGAACTTGGATCTAATGTTATTAATGAACTTAAATTTGATTTAAAACTTGCCTATGAAGAACTAAACATATTTAAGGGAATTGAAAATGAACTAACAAAAGTTAAAAATGAAAATTCAACCCTTAAAAACCAAGTCACTCAACTTGAAAGCTACAAACAAAAGTATGAGTGCAAATTTACCCAAAGTGAAGAAAAGTTTGAAAAGTTATTTAAATTGGGTAAATCACAAAGAGATAGGACGGGTCTTGATTATAATAAGAATATTTCACATGACCCTAAATTCACCAACACTTTTGTGAAAGGCGAGTCCTCATTCTCTAGCACTTACACTTCCTTGCCCATGTCTAAATGTAATTATTGTGGCATTGAAGGGCATTTTAGGTTTGAGTGCAAACTAAGAAGAAGCCATGTGTCTAAACCCATCTTTGAAGCCAAGAAAGTAAAATCAAACTCTATGAAGGGTAAGACATGTTGTGATCTAGGGCCTACGAGAAGAGATCAATCACGCATAAGAAAACACAGATTTACGTGGTTCGGCTTTTGGCCTACGTCCATGTCAAACCCCAACCCAGGATTAACCCAATAGTGTTTGCTTAGTGTGTGCTTAGTCTTGATTTGGGTTTAGTGATCGTGGGTTAGAATGTGATTAGTTTTGGTCGTGGTTATAGCTTTGGGGGAGTTCGAGAACGTTTAGTGTTTATTAGGCTCACTCAGGAAGGCCTGGGTGTGCGTGCAAGCATGGGAAGATTGTGTTTGGTTTTGTGTGAATCGTGATTTTCATCTCATTTGATTGGTTTTATGATTATGTGCAAGTTTCATGTTTAGCTCATTTGTGTTTGAAGCCTAGAAACTCAAGTTTTGGCCAAAATGGTAAAATAGCCTTTTCACACTCAAATCTGGACACGATTTTCGAGATTCCAAAACTATGTCGAAAATATACTTTTTGAAAACTAGATATTTCGAGGATCGTTTTATCCTTCTTCGTCGACTTCATTCGAGGCCCATAAGATCATGCTTTGACTCATGCAAGTTTTGCACTAAAGGGGACCCACTTGCAAGCACTTAAGCTACCTTTCCCTTTCCTTTCCCTTTCCCCATTCCAAGCAAAAATCCTGCAACTTTTCCTTGCCCTAGAGTGAAAGAAAACCCTCCTTTTCCTTCTCCTTCTCTTCATGATTGCAAGAGCTATGAACCTCCAAATGGAATTCTAAGACCATCACCTTCTTCCTCTCATCTCAAGCTTGCTATTGGTACCATTTTCTTGAAGTTTCTTGTTGGAAGAGATCTTCATTTCTTTCCTTGCATTTCGTTTGGGCACCTCTAGGTAAGATCTACAATCCATCTCTTCAATAGAGTTCTTTCTATTCCTAAAGAGCATGTTTTTCTAACCTATAGCACCTATTTCTAAATGGGTTGCTTGGTTGTGTTTTTGGGGTGAGTTTTGAATGGATTTTTCATGGGATTTTGTAGTTCTTGGCTTGACCTTTGATTTGGAGTGCTTGAAGAAAGATCTTGTGTTCATTTGGCTAAGGCAAGTGATCTATTTAAGTTGATATGCATATGGGTTCATGGATTTGTGATTTGGTATAAATGTCTTGATTTACTAGGTTTTTCATGTTATGATCTTACTTTAGATAATGCAAGCATGTTTAATAGCTTTCCAAACATTCAGATTTCATATCTTTTAGTCAAGTCTTGCTTTTGTTGAAGTTTGGATTTGTTTTGTTAAGTAAAGGTTTCAAGGATTTTGAAATGGGTTGCTAAGTTAATGCCTTGTTTTAGTATGAAATGAATGCCCAAATGTGAGCCTTGATAGCATGTATATGCATGTATTTAGTTTGCTAATTAGGTTGGAAAGATTGTAGAAAAGAAAGGAATGAAAGAGGACCAGTGCACTGCAGAAATCTGAACTGAGTTCTGATTTCCGCAGTGTGCGCGGTCGACCGGCCAAGGGCGCGGTCGACCGGGGACACTGGATTTTGGTCCCAGTTGGAAGACCTGCTGCACTGCGGGAGTTTCTGTCCCTGCAGTTCACGCGGTCGACCGGCCAAGGGCGCGGTCGACCGGCGACACAGGGTCAGGTTCTCTGGAACCTGACCAAAACACTATTCATTGATTTAAATTTACAACTTTGAGTCGACCGGGACTTGGCCGGTCGACCGGGCTCACAGTGTACGCGGTCGACCGGCCAATGCCGCGGTCGACCGGGAACACTGAATTTTCATTGTTTTGAGCTGAGTTTTGCCCATTTGCTTTTCTTTTAAAATTCGAAAACTAGGCTATATTAAAGACTTTAAGTGGACATTGTGTGAATGGAACTCCATGCTTTATACTAACTTCGGGGACACCAATCCATGTACTTCAATAAAAGAGTTCCAATCAACCAATGGCCAATGAATAGCCTAAGCTTGTACTTTATAAAATTATCGTGTTTTGAAAGTGGATTTAAGACCGTAAGCTTTGTCGTATACTCGGTTTGAAGTCAAGTCTTTAAGCTCGTTACAAGATATGTTTCAAGATGTGTTTCAAGTATTTTCAAGTATTTTCAAGATATGTTTCAAGATGTGTTTCAAGTATCAAATGGGGATCACTTCTATAAGTTGTGAGCATATATATTATGCATTGTGCTAGTCGTGCCTTGTCTTGTCGTGACAAGTGATTTCCCCCTTTAATTTCGATATGTTTGAATCGTGTTTAGCGTGTTTTGTGCATTCATGAACTCAAGTGAACACCACAGAGCTTGGACTGCCCTTTCAGTTTGATCCACTGTCTGGGGGTCCTTAAACATGTGAACTAACTGCAGATTAGTAGTGTATTTATTACACATCGTGCGTGTCCGGTTCCGCGGCCGGAAATCCCGTTTTTGTGGGAATCGTGTCGTGCTATATTATGTATATTCGTGCTTGTCGTGCGTGCTTGCTCTTTTCATTATAAATGATAGAGAAAGGATGGGCTCTATGTGGATTTACTATTCATGATATATATGTATGCATTCATGTTAGTTTGTCTTCGATTTAGAAAGTGTTTCGTAAGTATTGTTTTACGTTCAGCAAAGTATTTCTTTATGTTCTTGATTAAACGATGTTTCACATGCTTTCACTTAAAATGATTTCTTGCCAAACCGTTGTGTTTGATGCTTGTATGTTGGTGACCAGGTGCAGGAGACCCTCCCTTTGAGGAGGAGTGCCAGGAGGAGGCCGTTGGGCCCAACCTAGCCCGTGAGTGGCAACCCAATGACGTCATCTAGACGTTGGGGTGGTGCATGAGTTCCGTTGGATCACTTTTGGGATTTTGATATACTTTTGGTATTGTATTGGCCTATGTTGGCCTCTTATTTGGGAAGTGTAATAACTTAACTTATTTTGTTAACTTTACAACTTGAATTATGGGAATGCCTTGTTATGTTTCATTCTGATATTATGTCTTGATGTCACTATGTTTCCTATTGTGACATGATATGATAAGATGTGATTTGCCACGCGCTTCCACATACTTGATCGTGTGAGTGGGTTGTTCCATGCGTGTTTGTTTGGAACCCTCACCGCGGGAACCTGTGGGAGGTCTTTAAATCTTTCAAAAATTTTAACTAACCGCCGCGGCCTCGGTCTGGGGTCGCGACAGTCCACGGGAAAACGGGAGAATCACTATGCAATCAGAAGAGGTTATACATCCTAGAGACCCTGAGTCTTTATTTATAATATCAGCCCTAAACCCTATTACACCCAAACCCTACTTCTAATCACAGTACAACTTGGGCAATCTAGGAGCCCGGTTAACCAAGACTTACAAATTTCTATTGAGCCATATTAATTAACAAATCTCCACCTTGGCGAACATTGAAGCTGATCCTCATGTACAAAACACGTCTCACCGTCTCCACCTGCCCCTGAGGGCACTCAGATACTGATCACATTGATCAAGTCCAAGCAATGCTTGAACTTGACTGCTGGAATAGTCTTGGTCATCATGTCTGCTGGATTCTCCGCCGTAGCAATCTTAGCTATTGTAATAGCACCCTCGGCGATGACATCTCGAATGAAGTGTGCCGTAACATCAATGTGTTTGGTCTTTTCATGATACTTAGGATTGTGTGTCAGATCGATCGCACTCTGACTGTCACAGAAAACAGTTGTCAGCTTTTGTTCCAATCCCAGATTTCCAACCAAGCCTGTCAGCCAAATAACTTCCTTCACTGCCTCTGTAGCTGCCATATATTCTGCTTCAGTGGTAGACAAGACAGCTTTGGATTGCAATGCTGCCTTCCAACTAATGGCACCGCTAGCAAAAGTGAAGACATAACCTGTCAAGGACCTTCTTCTGTCTAAATCTCCAGCAAAATCTGAATCAACATATCCAATAGCACTTCCTGAAGTGTTGTTGCTTCTGTCATATACTATCCCAACATCAGTAGTACCTCTCAAGTAACGGAGTATCCATTTCACTGCCTGCCAATGGGCCTTCCCGGGGTTATCCATGTACCTGCTAACTACACTAACCGCATGAGAGATGTCTGGCCTCGTGCAAACCATGGCATACATGATACTCCCAACTGCACTAGCATAAGGAACACAAGACATGTGCTCCACCTCTTCCTCAGTTTGTGGTGACAAAGCAGCGGAAAGTTTGAAATGGGCTGCCAATGGAGTGTTTACAGGGTTTGAACTTTGCATACCAAAGCGCTCTAGAACCTTCTCAAGGTACCCCTTTTGTGACAAATATAATTTGCCCGCTTTCCGGTCCCTTCGAATCTCCATTCCAAGAATTTTCTTTGCAGCACCTAAATCCTTCATCTCAAATTCACCATTTAACTGAGCCTTTAACCTGTTAATCTCAGACATGTCTTTTGCAGCAATCAACATGTCATCAACATATAACAGCAAATAGACATACGAGTCATTTGAGTGCTTCTTGTGGTAGACACAATTGTCATATGCACTTCTGCAATAACCGTTTCCAACCATAAAGGTGTCAAAATGCTTGTACCACTGCCTAGGAGACTGCTTCAGGCCATACAACGATTTCTTTAGCAAACATAAGTGGTCTTCCTTTCCATGAATTTCAAACCCCTTTGGTTGATGCATATAAATCTGTTCATCTAGCTCGCCATGTAAAAATGCAGTCTTGACATCAAGCTGCTCCAGCTCTAAATTCAATTTAGCAACCATAACAAGTAGCACCCGGATAGAACTATGCTTCACCACAGGAGAGAACACTTCATTGAAGCCAACACCCTCCCTCTGAGTATAGCCTTTTGCAACTAGTCGTGCTTTGAACCTAGCATCTTCCACCCCTGGAGTTCCTTCCTTTTTCTTAAAGACCCATTTGCAACCAACAATCTTTTGGCCTTTCGGAGGTTTCACCAGCTCCCAAGTTTGATTCTTGTGAAGAGATTCAATCTCCTCACCCATTGCTACAGCCCATCTTGCTGATTCTTTGCTAGTGACGGCATCCCGATATGTAACCGGCTCTTACTCAATACTCTCAGCTGCATTAAGAGCGTAGGCAACAATATCTTCATACCCATATCTCTGAGGTTGCTTAATCTGCCTCCTCTCTCTATCCCTGGTAAGCATGTAATCATTTAGAACTGCAGTTTCCTCGTTTGAGCTTTGCATCTCCTCTCCATCCTGTCGAACTGGGACATTTGCTTGCACCTTATCCTGCAAGTTTTCTGAAGCTTCCTTCTCAAGCTCCACCTGTTTACTAACACCGTCTTTACCCTCCACCTTTTTACTGACATCATTTGAATTTCCAGCATCATGACACTCATTCGATTTGAACATAGCAGACTCATCAAAGGTCACATCTCTGCTTATAATGCATTTGGGAGATTTCCCATCTAGGCACCACAGCCTATATCCCTTCACACCATCTGCATATCCTAGAAATATGCACTTTCTTGCCCTTGGTTCAAGCTTTCCATCATTCACATGAGCATAGGCAGGACAATCAAATATCCGCAAGTTGGTGTAATCAGCAGGAGATCCAGACCATACCTCTACAGGAGTTTTACATTCTATAGCTATTGATGGAGACCGGTTAATCAGATAACAAGCTGTGTTAACAGCTTCTGCCCAGAACTTCCTAGGTAACCCTGCATTGGAGAGAATGCACTAGGTCTTTTCTAGAATAGTCCTATTCATCTGTTCTGCAACTCCGTTCTGTTGCGGTGTATTTCTGATTGTGCGATGTCTCACAATCCCTTCATTCTTGCAGAACTCATTGAAAGCACTATTATAGAATTCCAAGCCATTGTCAGTTCTCAAGCGCTTGATTTGTTTATCAGCCTGCTTCTCAATCATAGCCTTCCATTGCTTGAACTGTGCAAAAGCTTCATGTTTGTGCTTTAAGATATACACCCAAACCTTCCGAGAATAGTCATCAATAAAGGTCAACATGTATAAACCACCACCAAGAGACGGAACACGAGAGGGACCCCAAAGATCAGAGTGGATGTAATCCAAAGTACCTTTGGTCCGATGAACAGCTGTCCTGAACTTGACCCTACACTGCTTTCCGAAGACACAGTGCTCACAGAAGTCCAGCTTTCCAGTTTCTGACCACACAGTAAACCTTGTTTAGTCAACTCATCCATACCCCTCTCACTCATATGCCCAAGTCGCATATGCCATAACTTGGTAGTATCTGAATCTGAATCTGAGGACGACACAGCTGCAGCACCTGTAATTGTACTACCCTGAAGAAAGTAAAGGCCATTCTGCTTCTGTCCCTTCATCACTACAAGAGCACCCTTTGAAATTCTCATAACTCCACCTCCAGCTTTGTAGGTACAACCGTTGGAGTCAAGCGTTCCCAAGGAAATCAGATTTTTCTTCAACTCTGGAATATGCCTAACATCTGACAAAGTTCTCACAATACCGTCATACATCTTAATTTTGATTGCACCTATCCCAACAACCTTACAGGCTGCATTATTTCCCATAAGCACTTTACCACCATAAATAGATTGATAATTGGTAAACCAATCTCTGTAAGGACACATATGATAGGAACATCCTGAATCAAGAATCCACTCAGTAGCTGAGCTACCAACAGTAACCGAAAGAACTTCTGCACCATCAGAATTATTCTCTGCAACTTCGGTTGCAACTCCGGCAAGTTCTCCAGAATCAGTTTTCTCCTTCCCTTTACGCTCTGGACAATCTTTTCTAAAGTGCCCTTCCTTGTGACATTTGAAGCACTTTAATTTTCTAGTTTTTGATTTGGACCTAGATCGGCCTCTTCTATTCTGCTCTTTCTTCTCTGTTTTGCCACGCGCTACCAAACCCTCACCAGAACTGTCAGTGTTTTCAGTGACAACCTTTTTCTTCAACTCCTTAGAGTTTAAGGCTGACTCAACATCTTTTTTAGAAAGAGTTTCTCTACCATACATCATGGTATCAACAAAGTTCTCATACGAGGGTGGCAAAGAGCATAGCAACATGATGGCTTGGTCCTCATCATCAATTTGAACATCAATGTTTTCAAGATCCATAACAGCTTTCATAAAAGAATCAAGGTGGGTTTGAACAGACGTACCTTCCTGCATTTGTAAGGTGAACAATCGCTTTTTCAGGTACAAGTGATTCGTGAGAGACTTTGTGATGTACAAGTTCTCAAGCTTCTGCCATATGCCAGCAGCAGTTTTCTCCTGGGCAACCTTTCGCAGTACACTATCGCTCAGAAACAACAGGATCTGACCGTATGCCTTCTCCAACAACTCATCCTTTTCATCATCTGACAGTTTATCAGACAAAGCATTCGTCCCTTTCAAAGCTTTCTGCAACCCATTCTGAACCAGCAATGCGTGCATCTTCAAACGCCATAGACCGAAGTCATTGTTTCCGTCAAATTTTTCAATCTCAAATTTAGCAGCCATTCCACAAATCTTTCACTACACCTGCGTAGATCTCCTCGAGATGAGTCTGCAGGTTCAAACGGATCTCAAATCGGACTCCGGATCGTCAAGATATCGCGAAAACAATCTTCAACCGTCAATCCGGTCAAATCAGGCTTGACCGTACCGCGCTGACGTATTGATGACGTCAGCGACTGTACCAGCGCTTCTCTTTGGTTCTGGGCTTCTTCCAACAGGTCGGGCTGACCTGGCCTTGACCCGACCTGGACTGTTTGGCTAATGGGCCTCTTATGCAAACGGGTCGGGCTTGACCCGACCTGACCCGCGGTGGAACCGACCTAGAAAAAAATCCTTCTTCTTCCTTTTTTTTTGTTCTGGTTCAAAACCGGAAACAGAACAGCCCCCCCTCTGTCTTCTCCTTCCTCCACAACAATGGGCATACAGCAGCGCGGGGCTCCGGCGAAACGCAGCGGCAGCAGCGGTGGCGGCGTCAACTCCGTTGGTTTTTCACGGCGAGTGGGGACCCAGCCGAAAAACAAAAAAAAACGCATAACTCGCCCTTCTGTTGTACTATGATTTCCTACTTCTTGCCGCGGCAAACAACAGTGGTTTCCGGGAAACAACACCAGCAGATAATCAAACCACAATAACCCTTCTCTGTTTCCGACAATGAAGCCCAATTAGAAAACAAACGAAGAACAAAATCGATGCGCCACTTCTCCGATGTACCCTCTCAAATCCGATCCGTCAGATTTATTCCGATCACGCCAAATAGCTCTGATACCAGTTTGTTGTGATCTAGGGCCTACGAAAAGAGATCAATCACGCATAAGAAAACACAGATTTACGTGGTTCGGCTTTTGGCCTACGTCCACGGGAAAACGGGAGAATCACTATGCAATCAGAAGAGGTTATACATCCTAGAGACCCTGAGTCTCTATTTATAATATCAACCCCAAACCCTATTACACCCAAACCCTACTTCTAATCACAGTACAACTTGGGCAATCTAGGAGCCCGGTTAACCAAGACTTACTAATTTCTATTGAGCCATATTAATTAACAAGACACTAAATATCAAAGAAGACTCCAAGAAAATCAAACAAGTTAAATCAATTAAAAAGGAGTCTCCTAAGATAGATTCTAAAAAGGTTAAACAAGTTAAACCAATTATAAAAGAATCTATCAACAAAAAGCTTCTCAATCTATCTCCCTTAAGGCATCATATGAAAGAACTTTTGAATAAAGTTGCAAAGTTAAATCTAAAATTCAAAAGTCAATTAAAGGGAAAAAATAAGAAGAAAAGAATTCAATCCCCTAAGAAACAAACTCACCAACCTCAAAAGACTAATCACCAACCTAAGCTAAATTTAGTTAAATCTAAACATAATGGTGAAAAGTCTAAATTGAAAATTTATCAAGTCAAATCTCCTATAGTTGGTGAAACTTTTAAACTAGACCTCAAAGATCAACCCTCTCAAGACTTTAGGTGGATTCCTAAAGTTATATACTTAGTCAAACCTTAAGGCCTTGAACCTCCTTGACCAACCTATCCTTTTTAGTTAAATCTTTTTGTTGGTCATGATCATTTGCATTTATGTTCTTTCAATAGTTACACTTTCTTAAATGCAATGTTTATTCGTGATCAATTGATTTTGTTTTCATGTACTTCTCTAGTTGCATATCATGGTTTTCAAAATCATTTGATTATGTTTTCCTCATGATAGATTTGCCTCTTACTCTCATATAGTTATATCTTGTATTGCATTTCTACATGATCAATTGATTATGATTTCAAAAACTTTCATAGCTAGATCTTTCATAATCAATTGATATTACAAAATCATTTGTTTGAATGTCTTATTTGTTTTGAAAAACAAATGATTTGAAACATTTTGGATTTTCCATGTTTTTCTAAGTTATACTTTCTAATGGAAAATTATTGTCTTACGAAATCCATCCTTTGTACTTTCTAGTTTTTATTAAATGGATGGTTATGTTGTTGATTCATGTGTATTTTTCATATTGGTATCATTCTTTATACATGTCTCAACTTCATAATAGTGTGCTTAATCATATGAACCTCTTTGAAATCCATTCCTTGTATATCATAGTTATAACTATTAGTTGATGGATTTCTTAGATGTTGAATTCATATGATTTTGACACTTTGTAAATTGCATGTTCTTTTAAGTTATATCTTTTTATGCAATTTCTCATGTTCATCACAATGCTCATTAGTTATATCATTAAAAGTGATGAATATCCATTTATGATGCTTGATGGAATTTTGTGTTTGTCACATTCTTGCTCTTAATCATGTTTTCAAATTCAATTGGTTTCAATTGGTATAATTTTCGATTGTTGTAATATCCAATTGATGTCATATCTTGAGAATGTGATAGACCATGTACATTGGATTGAACTTTATAGTAATATGTTTTCATTCCATGTCACATCCCATTAGCATCATAATTTTTATGTTTGCCACCTCTCTTGCTCATATAGGTAAATCTCTTGACCACCATGTTTATGTGATCATAATATTGGTTGGTTAATAGTTGAGGTTGGCTTCATGTTTGAATTTCATTTCATTCATCTTGCACATGATAGTCATATTTAATGATTGGATGAAATGATTTCAAAATTTTCATAGCATATGATTTTCTTAAGTTATATTGATTGATGCTATGATTAGTAAACCCCATAACATCATGGATAGCTCTAATTTGGATTTTTTCCTAATAGTTATATTCTTTTTAACTCCATTTTAGAGTGATTGATTTTATAGTTATATCCTTCAATCTCAATTGGTATATTTGTTTTATATATATTCCAATTGGTATCCATGATCGCTTTTCTCCATGGCCTTGCTCTTTATGTTGGCAATTTGATCATATTGAGCTCTATAGTTATATGTTTCTAATTCTTTCCTTGAAAATTTTCCTCAATTGGTAAAACCATCTTCTTCTTGCTCCAAATAGTTAAATATTTGTCAAAAGTTTGACAAAAGAAGAGAATGGATTGAGGGGAAGTGTAAACCTTCATAGGAAGTATTAGTTTTGATAAAATTGACCTTTGTATTGGCTTTGAACCCTTAGAGACTTCTATCCATACATGATGGCATGTTATGTATTTCATTTTCATTTTCTTTTGTTAACAGGTGCTACTAAAAGGTATTTTTCTTATTTCATGTGTGTAGGGTCATTTGCAATTTAATGCCAAAGGGGGAGAGAGTGTTCAAGTTGTCTAAACAAGGAGAGAATGCATATCTTGCCAAAAGGGAGAGAGTGCATGGTCAAAGGGGGAAAGTGAAAGAAGAGAAAGCTTGGGAGCTAAAAGAAGATGCTTGGCTAATGAAAGAGAGATGAAAAGAAAGCTTGAAGAATGATCAAGCTCCAAGCATCAAGGAGAATGAAGAAATAGACCTAGAGCCCAAGCTAAGTAAAGAAGCATCCAAAGAAGATTTCAAGTCTTGTCCAGCCTAGGGGGAGCTGAAAACTTTGTGTGAAAATCAGTGTTGAATAAGGTTTGCCATCAAATTGCAAAGGGGGAGATTGTTAGGGATTTTGTATATTGCAATTTGATGGATGCATTACCATTTTAATCATCATTTGAATTTTCACACATGCATTGATTTAGAAAATGTTGAAATCTTGATTTACACATGCATTGTTTTTTAGACTTGTAGAACTATTGATTTATGCATGTTTTGTTTTTAATCTTGGATGCATTTAATCTGAAAAAGAAGTTTTATGAATCAAGCAAGCCTATGTTTAAAATCTTTCAAATCATTTTAGGCTTTTATGTTTCATGATTTTAAAAGCACTTAGATTGAATTAAAATCATGTATCCAAACTTGATTTAATGGCCCAAAAGTCCCCTCAAAGAAATACTTTGAAATATGCTAGTATGGGGAATTTGGTCCCTGGACCCGGTCGACCCACAGTGTGGTCGGTCAACCGAGCCCATGGACTTGCTCGACCGACCACACATGGGGTCGACCGAGCTAAGAGCCGTTCGGCTGCTTTTTCAAACGGTCAGATTTTTGACCGTTAAGGCCAGGTCGACTAGGCTATAGTGGGGGTCGACCGGGGACACGCCAGAACTCATTTTTTGAGTATAAAATGAGGTTCATTCCCTTGAAAAAGAGGTTGAACATTTTAGTCTTCCTTGAGGTGTTTGGAGACAAAAGAAAGGGGATGAACTAAGAGAAACCAAGGGGTCATTAGTAAAGCTAAAGCTTGGATTAATGAAGTTAAATATCTAAGTAAGCTTTACTTTTATTTATCATATGTTATATGCTTTGTTAAAATTATTGGTAAATGATTTTTAGCATGATAACTATGATGTGTTGAATCCATTCTTCATTTAATCTTTGATCTAAGTTGGATTGGATTCTTCACCTTGATTTCAAACCAAGTTTGTTTTAAAACTTTATAAAACATGTTTTGTCAAAACTCCTTTGATTTCTTTTGTAACATGTTTCATTTACTTGATTGAATCATATTGTTGTTTTCATTCATTTGAACCTTAGTTAAACTTTTGTTTTTGAAAACAACATTGTACATGCATCACATGTTTAGACATAATTAATTTCATACAACTTGTGAGCTTTTGATTTTCATATCATCAACAAGTTAGTATTTTGTACATGTGATTTGCATTTCACTTCAATCAAATCTTTGTGTACTTTAAACTTTAAAATGCATTAAGCATACATTAATTGAGCCTTCATTTTAAACTTGATTGAAGTTTTCACACACACACTTCATGAGCATTCATCTTAGCATTTCATAGAGTGTTGTGTGAGTTGAATTAAACTTTCTTATTCGCCTATTTTAGAGGCAATTAAATTGAGCTTTAATTGTAATCTTTTAAAGTGTTTGTGTAGACACTTATTTGAGAATTCATCTCTTGCAAAGGTTATTGCTTAGCCTAGAAAAGCACATTGATAGGTTGTTGTTTAGCCTAGAGAAACAACATTGTTAGGTTATTGCTTAGCCTAAGAAAGCATATTGTAAAGGTTATTGCTTAGCCTAGAAAAGCACATTGATAGGTTGTTGTTTAGCTTAGAAAAACAACATTGCTAGGTTATTGCTTAGCCTAAGAAAGCATATTGTAAAGGTTATTGCTTAGCATTTTGAAAAGCATAAATAGTGGAAATCCAGTGGGGTGTTGGATCACAAGCCGGTAGTGGATGTAGGCATTGAGGCCGAACCACTATAAATCATTGTGTTATGGTGAATGCTTTGTGGTGATTGTTTTGTTTAAGCTTCCGCATATTGTTTGTTAATCATTACATGCGACTAGTTGATTGTTAAGAAATTAAAATTGGCCATAATTAGTCATTAAGTGTAGATCACCCTATTTACCCCCCCCTAGGGTAAGGATCCCGGACTTACAAAGCTCTCAATGAGAGGAAGAGAGTGATGGTCTTCATTTCTTAAGAGAGTAAAGTTTGATGGAGATTTAGTGATGGGAAGCAAGAAGAAGAAGAGAAGCAAGGAAAACCCTAGACAAGGTTTGCTTTTGGGCTGGAAAAGAGAAAGGAAGGGAATGGGTCCACCTTATATAAGCAAATGCAAGTGGGCTCCACCGCTAGGAAACTTTGTGGGGTTAAAATCATGGCTCTCGGGGCTTCAAATGAATTCGACGAAGAATGAAGAAATGATCGTTGAAATTTCTAGTTTTCAAAAAGTATATGTTTCGCGGGTTTCGGAAATATCAAATATTGGGTACAGATTTAGTGTAAAAAGACTGTTTTGCCCTTGAAGCTAGGAAAGTCGGGTTTCGGAATTCGGGATGGGAACGGGATCAACATGAAAGTTGAAGAGATCAACCAAATAAGTAAAACGATATAAAAATACAAATCAATGGAATCTCGAGTAATCCCCCAAGTAAACGCAAAGTTATAAAAAGGAACCCCCAAAGGGCCCCCACTAAACACAAAGGCACTCAAAATTCCCCAAAGCTATAACAAGGCTATTCTAATCCAAACTAAATCAAAATCCACTAAACACACTTTGAGCTAACACACGATTTAATTAGCACTAAACGAGGTCTATCGGGCCGGGGTCTTACAATCCAGGCCTGTGCCGAAGCCGGAATGGGAGCCAGAGGTGAAGGGGGAGGTCGGGGGAGAGAAAGGGAGGAGGGTGGGCAAAAAGGTAATTTCATGTTTTTTTTTTTTTTAAATAGCTATGTGGGAAGAGAAAAAGTGTGTGTGCCAATAGAATCACTTAGCTTAAAACTACGGATTAGATTCGTAACATAAATTCAGACGGTTATAAGGGTAAACCAATCTTGCAAATGTATGATTTGACTTACTTAAAGACGTCCATCTGCAATTAGTCTAGGCGCATGGAATAGAGTCTTTAATTGAAAATCTTGTGGATTAGAGGCGTTAGAGGACAGAATTAAGGGACCTCTGACTAATTTTCTTTAAATTTTATTAGTGTAATCCTTGGAAGATGTGAATCACTTTCCACAATAAGCTCTTCTACAAAAAGAACCTAAATACAGGGAAAGAGGTTCAAGAATGACTCACACCATTACTTCCTTAGAATCTTCACCATTAGAGGGGAGAACATGAATAAGGCCTCCCTATTGCAATTGTGAAGGACTTCTATCCCTCCAAGATTGTCTTAATGACCTTCATACATCCAGTGGTCTTAATGATAATTATATCATATTTGTTATTTGTGCACATAATTTAAGTCCCCAAAGTGGAGTATAACCCAATCCAGGCAAAGGGCTCCGGTGCAAGAAAGTCCATGCCACTCGTGTCAGATGCTCAAAAATGAATTGCCATACATCCTAATTTCTCTAGAACTGAAAAGTATGGCCTACATTAGCTTGTGAAACATGCAATTACATGTGATCAACCCATATGCCCTAAAACAACGCAACAGCCAGCCACCCACCTTGTTCTTCGAAAAGTGACTGGCATGTGACAACCGTACCGATAATTCTTAGATATTTTCATTATATTCTTGTATTAGATATTGGGAAATATTCGAGTGAGAACTATTTCTCACAGTGCTTCCGTGAGAACTATTGGTGGGGCCCACCTAGTAACTAATCCAAACCATGCATAAACAGGGACCCCTGATAGTCACTAATCCCGAGGTTTGTGACAAATCCAAATGGATTGGGCCGTTGGATGGATGGTCGAATTTTTTCTTAATATGAAACCATTAAATTTGTGGGCCATGGATGAAGGCATTAGGGCATGGGATTTGGGTCAAACTTGACACTTGGGTAGTCCCACATAGATCTTTCAATCCCCTCTGGTCCCTTCCCTAGATGAGGCCCATAGATGGGCCCCACAAAAAGTTCTCGCGGTGACTCCGTGAGAACAGTTCTCATCAGAACAAAGCCCTTAGATATCAACTCTTACATTATGTTCTAACTTTAGCCCAACTTTCTTGGAGATTCTTTGATAGCCATTGTGGATCTCACCATTCTTCTTCAATTTTAGTATAGAGAGAGGGGTTTGGAGGGAGATTTTGCTTTGATTGATTGTTGGCTATATATGTTGGATTTCTGGAAGTGTGGTCATATGGACCAAGTGGAAGAATGTTGGGCTTTTAAAAGCATGACCCAAATTACCACACAACTAAATAAGGGCCCAACTTGGATAACCACAAGTAGGATAATTCCATATTTATCATATATCTTATGGATGTAATTTAGCCTAAAAGAATATCTCTAATCCTGTTAAGAGTCTTGTCTGCTGATTTATGAGCTTATCTAGAATTGAATTTAAAGATCATTCCTTGATGGGAATAGAGCTCTTCTCTCCACTGATATTGTGATGCCCCATTGATACCACATAGGAAAGCATAGTAGAGGAGTATAGGGAGCCATCAATTGAAGGGATCTTCAGGCATGACTTTCATTCTCATGGAGGTAGGTATAATTTATTTCTATTTATGAGGCTAAATAGCGGTTATTCAGATCCGTCATAATAACAATATATCAAATGATTATATATGTTAATCAGATCACATGCGGTATCAAAGCCATAGGTTATTGGATTTGATTTGAACAATCAATATCTTGAATGCCACTCTATGATCGTTTGTCTCATAAATCTTGATTCACATCGTGCTTATGTTCCCTGGATCTCGGTCATAGCCTCTCATTGTTGATGTGGCACAAACAAATATCAAATCTTTGCCTTCAAAATAAATTGGATAGTCAAAATAAATTGGACAGTCAAAATCTAACCTGAAATAGCCAATTAGAACCAGTTCGCTTCATACACACATTTATATAATAATAATAATAATAATAATAATAATAATAATAGCATTTTTTTTTTGTATTTAGTTTACATGATTTCAATGAATGATCATTATGCCCAAATATCAGTTGAATTGTTTTGTGCATAAAGGACTGTGCGTGTTTACACACCTTGATTTTAAGCGCAATCATGTAATTTGATCATTACTCGTGAATCTGCATGATCACGCCTGTTTGGTGGGTTATCTTTGTAACCCCATTTTAGAAGGTCTTCCTTTTTACTTGCTGAGAGAGACTAAAAGGGTTGCTGAAAAGATGGTTCTTTCTTATGTTCGAAAGTAACCTCATTCATATATTTCATGCTTTTATCCTTTCTTTTACTAGCTAAGAGGGATTAAGAGTGTTATTTAAAAGAAGGTTGTTTTTTTTATGTCTGAGAGGAATCTCATTAAGATATTTCAAGCTTTCTCCATCAAATCTCCTCCCTTCATGAGGTTTCTTTCATGCGTCTTTTTTTTTTTTTTTTTTTTTTTTTTTTTTTTTTAGAGGGCCATTTGGAAACTCTAATCTGATTACTAATATGTAATTAGATTACGGTCTAAAAAAAAATCTCTACTTTTAAATTTCAATTTAATATTAATCTTGTTGAGAAAGCTCTTATTTTATGAGGTAATTAGGGCCTACCTCTAAGAATTGTGGTAATCAGAGTCCATCTTTTAAAAAATACAAAGTAGAGAATCCACCATGTGCGTCATTTTGAAAAGTTTATGGAGTCATTTTCGTCCAAAATAATTGTAGATCTTGATTGTCTGCTACACCGTCTTTAGCTAAAAGTGCTTTAAAAAACCCTGCTATAGATTATTTTTTAAGAGGCAGAAGTTCTAATCAGTAAATTAGCTCCGAAGTGGAAAATGCAATTAGAGGTTTGCCAAATTCACAGTCTAATATGTAAATCAGGTCTAAATCATAAAATAAGACCCTGCTATTAGGGGTTTTCCATACACCCCATTTTTTGTTCATATTTACATTGAAGACTGATTTTGATTTCAAGTAAGGAAGAAACATAAGACTGATATAACAAATTAAGGAAATGGGCTGACGCTGTTGTTTGATCTTTTATGGTGAGGATCACATAAAAACATTTGATATTGGATGCAAGGGTGTTCATGTGCTAGGTAGGACCTGTAGCACATCAATGGTAGAGCCCATAAAGGTCTTTACCAAAGGAAAAAAAATTTTAAATTACGATCCACACCCATTTACGTGCAAATTACTAAGGACTGTACATACAGTACATATAGTAGGTTCTAACAAGAGCACGTGATTGTACAAAATAACTTTTCTTATGGAATTGGGTTTCTTAGATTATTAGGGACCTTTCACCCCTTCCGCCTAGCTGCCTAAAATGTCAGAAGAACGTGAAATTTGAACAAGTAAGTAGTTGGCGATTTTCTTTTGATCTATGCCCAATGATGCAATCTGCTATTACAAAAAATTGACGTATCTGCTGTTTGGCAACCATACCATGAGTTACCTTACTTGGTTGTTGAACTTTTACTCATTCACCATGGATATAGAAAAAGTATTGTCTAAGTTCATTGGGACGAGCTCTTTTTCTCTAATTATTTCCAAATCAGTTAGAAAATATTTTTACCAAAGGCCTTTTGGACTGCTATACTGTAAGATATATACTCTGCTCCGGCTGTTGACATAGCTGTAGAGGTCTGTTTCTTGCTACCCTAAGAAACTACACCTCCTCCGAGGGTAAACACATAGCCTGTTGTTGACTTTCTTTGGTCTAAATCACCAGTCCAATCTACAACTGAGCAGCCGCGCAGTTCCTAGACCTCACCTTGATAACGTAGGCGAAGACTCATTGTTCCTTTGATGTACCGCAGAATACTCTCGGAGCATTATTTAGAACTAAGAAGGGCTCAATTCAGGTGTAGGATGGAGTAAGAATGGAGAAGAATGAAATGGAGAATTGAAACTATTCAAAAAGACAGGGAATTCCCATCACTATTGAGCTCACCAGTGGGTTGTCTGCTCGAGCGGGCATGAAGCCACTCGAGCGGAACAGGCCACTAACGGACGAGCTGCAGACAAAAGCTCACTCGCTCAAGCGAGCATTAAGCCCACTTGAGCGAGTCGGCTTTGGACTGACGAGGAACAGCCAGAAGCTAGCCAGCTCGAGCGACTCAGCCCCAGGACAATTTGCTTGAGCGGGGAGAACTCCGCTCGAGTAGACCAGGTTCTGTTATTGGGCGGTCCATGTGCATTATTCTTCTTAGTTTTCAATGGTATTTGTACCTGTAGACCATTTATGTTTGGGGCGAGAATCTTGGATCTAAATATGTGTTTTATCAACAAGTTCAAGGAGGAGAAAGTGAATCATTGTATTTGAATTACCAGGGAAATACTAGGTCCATTTGGAAGTCTTGTTGTTCACTTAGAGGTCCCAAATAACGAACAACTTTGGAGGCACCAAATCTCTTTAAAGAAAAGCGAAAATGAATTGTTTCGAAATTTTCTTATCCCGCGGGTCGTGGGACAATTCCAGCGGGAAGTAAACTTAGAAAGGTCATTTTGCTTGCCAAACATGCTTCCTATGGATTTATCCAGTGGGAATGTGGGAACAACTCCTCAGCACAATGCCAAACATGCCCTAAGTGCCCAGTGAGACGACCCTGGGTAAGCCACTTAACCATAGCTAACTATCCCATTCTTGAATTGAGAATTTGCATGTTCTCTCATAAAACACTTTGAGGAAAATTATGTGTGCTCCGCCACTATTTGTAAACCTTGATAGGGCTGCCCTTCTGTTAAGTTTTGCATGTTTATATATGGTTTTTTTTTTTTTTTTTCAGGCTAGTCCCTCATCAATTTCAAAATATGTGTCCATTTATGGTTTAAGTCTGTTCGGATTTTTGTGGTCGGCACCACTAAGCTTGGGTCATTGGGTCGGTCCGATCATCCGACCTGCGATCCTTAAATAAATTATGCCAATTGCAACTTGGACCTTTGTCTGTATACTATTTGTTCCGTCATAGATTTTGTTCGATGCCCAACTATACTGGGTTAATATATACATATATATTCCGGCCATCTAATACGGAGACGGTTATTTGTTTGTCTGCTCTTGTCACTTTGGAGACAGGAGAATATAGCTCAGTGTGGTTGCCATTTGTACCATAGATTTTAATTGTTTATCAGCTTGGTTCAGCATGATTTTTATTACATACATTTGATTCCGCCATTTAATTCATGTATTTCCCAATTATTTCTCTTTAAATTGTCAAAGGTGTTTTACTTTCTGAAAGTGATTTAGTATATATATATATATATATATATATATGTTTACCATGCCCTTATTTGTATTATTCACCTATCAGACCGTCGTGTTTGACCCATTTTGTTTTGGTGCCCAGTTGCAGACCTTGTTGCCGTTGAGGTGGAGCCGGAGGAGGCGGCGGGCAAGCCGTTGTTTGCTAAAGAGTGGTAGTCCGACAACATCATCTAGACGTTGGGATGCGCTATGAGCAACGCATCACTTTTTGGGAGAGAGTTTGTCTTTTGAGACTCGGTTGTTTCGGCCTATATTGGCTTGTCTTTTGGGATGTTTAAATCAACTTACTTTATGTTGGGTGAATATTAAACTCTAATACTATGTTATGCTTCTCACTCTCACATGAGTCTTCGGTTTGATCATATACTTTGCTTGAGCAGTTTTTGTTTTTCTACATGCTTCCTTAAATTTATTATTCATGTTTGTTTGTGAGGCACAATGTTTCTGGAATTCTCACTCCGAAAACATGTGGGAAACATTGTGAGTGGGCAAAGTTTTTTGGCCCGCCACGCTGCGGTCCCGGATTAGGACCTTGGTTAGTTTGGTCCCGGTCCGGGGTTGGATAGACCACACAAAATACCCTTGAACATTGCACCCACCTTCCCTAAATTGGCAGACACAATGTAAAACGATCAGATCCAGTTCAGAACTCCTCTGTGTGTGATGATTGGGCCCACTATATATCCATCAAATCCGTTTGCTTAAATGTGGGTTTCATGAAATACACGCACACAAAAACATATAAATATATAAATATATATATGTATTTATGTATGTATACATATACGTACATATGTACACACACATACATACATCCACATATATATACACATATACATACATACATATATACATATACATATACATAGCCTAAATGCAAGGGCCCCCACCCTTTACTCTCACAATACTGTGAGAGTTGCTCTCACAAGAGCATCTCTCATTATATTTATATTTGCATATAAGCCTAATGCAAAAAGCTAATTTAGGGTGCATATTTACCCCAAATAGTAACTAGTTAAGCTCAAATGATTTAGACTGAGCATTTAAAAAATAGATCATCTGGTTTGTGCCAAACCCAGACCCGGACTAATGGGTTGTGCCATTATTCATACTTTGGCAAAAGCCTGGCTCGTTGACTATCAGACTCAAAAGTTAAGCCTAGGTCCAGTTTACGGGCCTAAAATCGCACCCCAAATCAACACCAAGGATAGATGGGCCTAGGTCACGCTTGGACTGGCCCAAGCCATGAGCACTTTTACGCTTAGAAGAAATGGTCCAGTTAGTATGGCGGTGATCGGCAGCTAAGGCCTTATTTAACTGTTGAGACTCACATTTATTTGATCAAACTCTACGTCTTTTGATAGTTTGGTATAGGCCCAAAGTACACTTCAATGAGTGAGATGCACCGCTGGAAAATCGTATACGAAATGTGTAGGTATGTTTTCCATACATGATCAACCCAACGGGGTATGGACTATTTGAAGTGAAATTTGGATGTGCTCCTAAATAACCTTGATAGCTTCCATTAGCACCATACTGGTGGAGAGAATGGGTAAGTTCCAAACTCAGAATATGGAACTGTTAGTAGCCACGTTGAAATGACATGGAACAACATCTTTGTTTTGTGGACGCAATTATTTAACAATTTAACTAAACTTGACTCGGAGGTCAAGGAGACATCAGACAAGTAACTTGGTGAGTCTTACCATGTGCATTGACTCAACTTACAGAGTTGAGTCAATTCGGGTGAGTTAAATAGAGGTTTTAGACTAGGGCCTTTATCAGTTCATCAACCCAGACCGCCCATTCGAAACAACAGTAACCCGTCCATAAAATCTTCTCCTTCGTTATTTTTTTTTTAACAAAATTATCATTTATTTTCACTGTCACAGTTATCGTAATTAGACAGGCGCCTGAACTGTGACTCTACTTACCAGCAGATAGTCAATTTTTCAAGAGCAACGTACTAGGTTTTTGGGGATATGAGGGTGCATTTGGCATTGTTCCATTTGGGGAGGAACCCCAAAATCTTAACCGTTGGTATAAGAAAATTGGAACAAAATAACTTTGGCCCCGTTTGGCATCGTTCTCGTGTTGTTCCCAATTTTGCACTCAGATTAGGTTGTGTTGAGATCGGTTTGTGCCAAGATTATACTTTGTAGAACTTGGTTGACAAAATTATGTTAATTTACTCTATTGAGAATATGCTGTACGGAACTTGTTTGGTAACACTATAAAAGTTTTTCTCTAAGGAGTTATAATATGGGCCCCCCTTTTTATGAATGTAAATATGGAACTCATCTTTAGAAATTAAACATGGTACCACATTTAGAAATTAGAATATGGGGCCACATTCATAGAATTTACAATATAGGGCCACCTTTTGTGATTGTGACCATGTAGCCTTTAGAAAATAGAATGTACTGCCCACCTTTTGAAATTAGAACATGGGGCATCACATTCTCTGGATGTACAATGTGGGCCGACATTTATAGGAATTATACCGTGGGGCCATCTTTTTAATAATTGTGAACACAGGCCCCATCTTTTAAAATTACAATGTGTTACCCACTTATAGAAATCCAAATATGGGGGCACATTTTTAGGGTTCACAATGTAGGGCTACCTTCATAGGTTTTACAATTTGGCTCCACCTATTGTGTGATGGACCCGATTCCTTCCCTCTCTCCCGCTGCCTCCGCCCCGGGTCTTTCGGGGTGCGGCGGAGGGGAGGAGAAGAAAAAGGTTGATGGACCCGATTCCTTCCCTCTCTCCCGCTGCCTCCGCCCCAGGTCTTTCGGGGTGCGGCGGAGGGGAGGAGAAGAAAAAGGTAAAGGGTTTCAACATCTTTTTTTTTTGTACGGGTATGCCAATTTCACTTTTCTACTTGGAATTTAGAAACGGTGATCAGAAGATCCACCTTCACAAGTAGAAAGGGGAAATGAAACTTTTTCTAGTTTTCCATTGCACACATATTTTAAGAAAAGAGACAGGGTTTTTTTGAATGCCGTGAAAGGCGATTTTGCCGTAAAAGGCGATTTACAAGTCTCATCCATTATGAAAGACAAGAATTGTGATTTTTGTCTCTAAAAGAAAAATAAAGTATAATAGAAATCAAGAAAAGGAATCTGACTTCTCATTCGATTGTGGGGACACGTTCAGATCGACGGTCGCGAGTCATGTATGGGCTCCTCCATCGTCCATGCAGATGAGAACACGATGCTTGGATTCTTGGCTCGGCTTCCTAACCTCAGATTTTTAAAGGACAAAGACCAAGAGAAGGTCTTATATCCGATAAAAAGCTAAGTAAACGGGCTGAAAAGCCACGTTTTAGCCATGTTGGTAGAAGAAGGGAGGTCCTTGGGGGGGGGGGGTGGCCCCCCAAGGGTGCTTCAATCACCTTGTAGTTGCTCTTGCAGCAGAGTTTCTTTTCTTCAAATTGGCAGAGGTTCTTCTGATTTCTCTGGATTTTCCGGGATTTTCCGAGCAATTTTTCTGGACCTTTCGGGATTTTCCGAGCAATTTTCCTCTGGACCTTTCGGGATTTTCCGAGCAATTTTTCTCTGTCTGTGTGTGTCCCTTCTCCTTGGAAAAGCCCTCCTATTTATAGGCTTTTGGTGGCCATTAGGAGGGTTTATGAGCATTTAATACATTAATGCTCATAATGGGAGGAGTTACAAGTTTTAAATGATTTGTTTTGTAACTCCTTTTTCCTTGAATTTGATTGGTCGATGGAGATTAATGAGCCTTTGATTGCATTTAATCTCCATCATGGGAGGAGTTTCGTGGCTTTAATGCCATAAATCATTGGATTTGTAACTCCCATTTGCTTGCTTTTGATTGGGCCGTTCAAAATAATGAGTTAATGACCGCATTAACTTGTCATAAAATGGGTCATTTATTCTCATTAATTGGCCGCCAAGTCGCTTGAAGAGTCGCGGGCCACGCCGTGTCTTTTGGAATTCTTCTCGCGATGATCGCCGATGGATCCACACATTGTTTGATGTCGGATGGCGATGAATTTTCAGTCATTGATTGATCTCAATGTGCCGGCAACATCTGTCCTGTCGATTTCACGATCGGGCGGGTAGAAAGTGTGCTTTCTTTGTCGGCCGGTTAGCGATTTCGAGTCATCTAATGATCATCCAATGATTTCGGCGGCGAATCCGTGATGTTGACGAAGATCGACGGATTTCATGCACGAAAAATCAGATTTTGGAAAAATCACAGGGGCCAATCAACTCGAAACGCGAAAAGGACCCGAAAAAGTGGGTTTCCGGCGACTTTTGGGTCGCCGGAAATTCCATGGTCGCCGGCGACCATGGGCCGGCGACCCTGGGCCATGGTCGCCTTTCGGTCGCCGTATCTTCGCCGTTTTTCGCTCTTTTTTGATGCTTTTTCTTCCTGTATTTTTCTTGACATTTCCCCTCATTTATTGGCCTGTTTTCCTTGGAGAAATCCCGTCGAGAAGCCACGGAAATCGGAGCACAAAGTCTCCTATTTTTCTGGAAAGCCGAAGACTTTGTTGTGCGGTTTTGCCGATTTTTTGTCAAGCGTTGAAACTAGGCCAAACGATATCGGAATGACCTGAAATTCGACGTGGAGCTTCTTGAGCATTAGATAGGACCAACCATAGGCTTTGGTTTAGTTTTGAAGCCTTATGGGGCCCCGCAAACGCTTGCCTTAATTTCGCCATGAGAGAAATGCCGAGCTTTGACTTGTGGTCAACCGATGTCCGATTGACCTGAAATTTGACAGGGAGCCTCCTGAGTAGTAAGTAAGACCAACCATGGGCTTTAGTTTGAGTTTTGAAGCCTTTTGGGGTCCCGCAAACGCTCGCCTTGATTTCATCTCGAGGGAAGTGCCGAGCTTTGAAACTAGGCCAAACGATGTCCGTTTGACCTAAAACTTGACAGGGGACCTATTGGAGTCATTTTGAGATGATCCATTAGCTCCAATTTGAATGCCATGATTCCGGGGTGCTCCGCTGCCGATGGGCTTGTTTTTGCTTCCCGAGAGTTAATGAAGGGTCAAACGTCGTCCGTTTGACTTGAAACTTCGCAGGGGGCCTTTTGGAGGTATTTTGAGACCATCCGTAGGCTTTGATCGAAGTTTTGAAGTCTTCGACACTGTCGCTGCCGGGAGCTCCTGTCTGGCTGTCGGAGGAGTGAAGTTGGGCCAAATGATGTCGAAATGGCCTGAAACTTCATGTGTACCCTTCTTTTGGCTGCTTTGAAGGATCTTGCAGTTTTTGTTTGATTCTGACAAGATCTGGTGCTTGAAGTGGCGCCTTCCTATTTATGGCAGGATGTGGCTCCATGTAGCTTTCGGTGTTGAAGGGACATAGTGACATTTTTGGTGTCAACAAATGCCCCCTCGAGGTACAACGACGAGGTGTGCAGCTCTGGCAGTCGGTGTGCCTCGAAGAGAATTTGAAGGAGATCTTCTTGCTTGACCAAGAGTCTTGAGCGTTTTTCTTTTGATGGAGTTGCTTTTTGAGCTTCCAAGGGATTTTGCGGTAATGAGAGGGGTCATGTACCGTCTCAAGGCAAGGATTTTGAAATGACATTTGGATATGGGGTTTTTTGGTTTTGGGTTTTCCCTTTTAACCTTGTGAACCTAAAGGCTTTATGTGGCACTTTAGGCGGTTAAGAAGGTTTTTTGGTTTTTGACCTTGTGACCTAACAGGCTGTATGTGGCGAGTTAGGGGGTCGGGATTTTGGTTTTTGGTTTCGGCCTTGTGACCTAACAAGCTGTATGTGGCAAATTAGGGGACCATGGTTTGGTTTTTGGTCACTCTTTGGGACAATTTTGGGTCCATTGGAGTGTTTTGGTTTTTTGTGGAATGTCAATTTCAAGATTGTGGCTTGATTTGGTGCATGGGGTTGGATGGTTTGGATTTTTCTTGGAAGCTCATGAAGCTTGGAATTTTTTGTATGGTCCAATCAACTCAAGAGAGGCATGGAACCATTTTTGTATGCTCTTGGTAAGAGAAATTTTGACTAAAAGCCACTTTTAGTGCCTAGGTGGTCAAACCTGGCTCATATGGGCTAACCCATGGGACCTTAAGCTTTTAAGAATGGCTTAGATCTCATGTGGTGTCATTTTGTAAAGAATATCTAAAAATATCCCTTTTGTGTAGAGAATATCTAAAAATATCCTTACTTGGAGAGAATCTCTCAAGTTTCCTTGATTTTGGGAGAGATTTTCTCAAAGTATCTTTCTTTGGGAGAAAGTTTCTCAAATCCCCTTTCTTTTTGGAGAGAATTTCTCAAGAACTCCTCTTTAGGAGAGAATATCTCAAATCTCCTTCTCTTTTAGGAAGTTTGCTAATTTTTAGCACTTACCTCCTTGCTTTTCTCCTCCTTTCCTCTTTTGGTTTGCTTTTTCTATAAAAGCAATGGAGATGGGTTTTCTTTCTCTTGTTGCTTTCTTTTTGCAAAAAACCTTCAAGAGTAGAGTTTCTCAAGGATCTTCAAGTTCCTTCTTCTTCTTCTCCATGGCTTCAAGTAGGTCTTCTTTTTCCAAGAAAACCCATGTAGATGTAGAAAAGTTCCTTTTCTTCTTTTTTTTTTTCTTCTTTTCTTTCTTTTCTCTCTTTTTTTTTTCACGTGTTTTCTCTTTTTTTTTTTTTTTTTTTTTTTTCACGTGTTTTCTTTTCTTTCTTTTTTTTTTTTGTTTTTTTTTTTTTTTTTCACGTGCTTTCTTTCTTTTTTTTTTTTTTGCACGTTTTGCCCCTTTTTTTTTTGCCTTCTTTTTTTTTGAAGAGGTTTTTTTTTTGCTCACTATGATATGAGGTTTATGCAATTCAAGATGATCATGCATTTTTTTTTTTCTTTTTTTTTTTTATTTAAAATGCATCAAGATCAAAGGCTAGAATTTCTAGGTCAAGTCAACATGGATTTTGACTTAGACAAAGTTTGATTGGTTTTGACCAAATTGGGCTGGAATTGGTCAAACTTTGTCAAAGTTTTCCTAGCATCTAATGCATGATGATTTTATGCATGATTTTTAGTAAATGGAATTGGGAGCATGATGATGCATACCTCGAATTTTCTTGCAAGTCTTGGGATTTTTGGAGCTTGCAGCAATGTTGAGCCCACTTCTCCAGTCTCGCAGAATTTCGAGGAACTTTGCAAGTTTTAGAATTTTGAGCTCGCAGCAATGTTGAGCTCTTTTCTGATCTTGCGAAGATTTGAGAAGAAAGGCTTGATCTCGCGGCAATGTTTGAATTCAAGTCTTCTTCGAGAACCCTTCATTGATTATGAGCTCGCAGCAATGTTGAGCTCATCTTCAAGCTTCCTTTCTTTTTCGGGGTGCCTCCCTTTTCTTCGAAATTGCCCCGGAACCATGCCAAAATTTCGCTAGGATTTTTTTTTTAGCAAAATTCTGTCATTTGGTGTTTGATTTCTTCCTTTCTGACTTTTGCAGGTGGTTCCTCCAGAACGAACAAGGGTAAGGGCCTTGTTACTGATGCACCTTGCCGATCTGCCAGATCTTCCAATGCGGCCGTTCAACAGGCGTGGGAAGAGGTTGACGGGAATCTCCGAAGGAAGACTCAGGAGCATGAGCGATGGCAACTTCTTTGAGAGGAATTCCCTCGTGCTGAAGATGGATCGCAGTTTTCTGCCGCATTTTATGGCGGCATCTTGAAGAAGCGTGGCCTGGAAGCTTTGGAGGCTGAGGCCAAGAGTCTGCTCGAGGACCTTAGTCTTTGGTTGAAGACTATGATGGACTGAGCTAACAAACTTTCTTCTTTCATTTTTTTTTTTGGTACCTCCATGTATAAACATTTTGGCACTCTCTCTTTTTTTGTATCCCCTTGTTCTACTTAAATTCATTTTTGTTGAAAAATAAGCAAAAGTTGAATGGGAATGTTTGTTTGAAAATCTTGATCAAAAGGTTATCATTTTGTGAAAATCTTTTGTCAAAAGTGTTGTTTTGGCATGAAAGCCAGATTTTGGTGGCGTGAAAGCCTGGTTTTTTGGTGGCGTGAAAGCCAAATTTTGAGGTGGCATAAAAGCCGATTTTGGTGGCGTGAAAGCCAAATTTTGGTGGCGTGAAAGCCGATGTGGCATGGAAGCCGATTTTTTGTTTTTGGCGTAAAAGCCGGATTTTGGCATGAGAGCCGATTTTTTGTTTTTGGCGTAAAAGCCGGATTTTGGCATGAGAGCCGATTTTTGTTTTTGGCGTAAAAGCCGGATTTTTGGCATGAGAGCCGATTTTTGATGGCGTGAAAGCCAATTTTTTGTTTTTGGCGTAAAAGCCGGATTTTTTGAAAACCAAGTTTTGTTTTGTTGGCATGAGAGCCAGATTTTGTTTTGATTTTTGGCGTGAAAGCCGATTTTTGGCATGGAAGCCGAGTTTTTTGGCATGAGAGCCGATTTTTTGGCGTAAAAGCCAGGTTTTTGGCATGAGAGCCGATTTTTTGTTTTTGGCATGAGAGCCGATTTTTGGCATGGGAAGCCGAGTTTTTTGGTTTTCAAAAATGCAAGTATCGACTAAGAGTCGCCTCCCTGCTGAATGGTATTGCAAGTATCGATGGAATGTCGCCTCCTTGCTCATTCGGTTGCGAGTATCGATGGAATGTCGCTTCCTCGCGAAGTTGGGTGCAAGTATCGACTAAGCGTCGCTTCCCTGCTTTTCTTCAAAAATTTTGTTTTGCGGGTATCGATGGAATGTCGCCTCCCCACGATTTTTGAAATTTGAGGTTTTCTCGAACCTTTGTTTTTCTTTTGAAATTTGGGTTGTGGATATCAACTCGAATGTTGCGTCTCCACGATTTTTGAAATTTTGCAAGTATCAACGGGGTGTTGCTTCCTTGCGATTTTGAGGTTTTGGAAGTATCGAATGGGGTTCGCATCCTTCCAATGGGTTTTTGCGAGTATCGACTTGACATCGCTTTCCCGATTTTTGTTTTTAGACACGAGGGTCGTAAATTTTGACCTAAAACCATTTTTGGGCGGTAAAAGGCAAGGCGGACTAGGGTGGAAATTCCTAAGTCCTGATTTTTTGTTTCAAACCAAGAATTTTGGGTTCAAGGATCGAAAATTTTGGTTAAGTTTGGGAAGAGGCTCCTAAACTTAGATTTTTGGACTTTGATTTTCTTTTGAACAATGAAACGATGAAAGTAAACATTGTTTTGAAAGTTCAACATAAAGATGAAAATTCCAAAAGGAGTGGGTTTGACGAGCAAGTACCTAGAAATAGGCTTTGGCCTTGTAGGAGTTGCTCTGACCCAGTGGAGGAAGTCTTCAAGGGTAGTACCGCTTCAAGAACTTGCCGTTGATGGGCAGCATACATCTATCACCTTCCATGTTTAGAAGTGCGTATGCGCCATTGGAGAAGACTTGGTCGATGACGAAGGGTCCCTCCCATTTTGGTTCAAATTTGCCTTTGGATTTGTGAGCGAAAACCATCGGCCTTTTCACCGCAAGAACCAAGTCGCCCCTTTTTGTGGGCGCGCGTTGCCTGACCTTTTTGTCGAAAGATCCAGCCATGCGTGCTTGGTAGAGCTCAATGCTTTGGAGTGCCTCGAGCCGTCTCTCATCGAGATTGTCCAGCTCTTGGAGTCTTAATTTGACATTGCTTTCTTGCGTCATGTCATTTTGTAGAGATACCCTTAAGGAAGGAATTTGTACCTCTAAAGGGACAACAGCTTCGCATCCATAGACCAAGGAGAATGGCGTGCTATGGGTCGGTCCTCGAACGGTGGTTCGGTAGGCCCACAAAGCTTCAGATAGTTTGTCGCCCCAGTCCCTTTTGTGGCTGGAGACCATTTTCTTGAGAATTTTGCAGAGTGTCTTGTTGAAGGCCTCTGCCAGTCCATTCGCCGCCGGATTGTACGGAGTTGAAGGACAACTTTGGATTTTGTATTTGTCGCAGAACCTATAGAATCTGTGATCACGGAATTGTGGTCCGTTATCATGGACGAATCTTTTGGGTATGCCGAAGCGACAAATAATGTTGGTGCGCAAGAACTGAAGGACTGATGAGGTCTTCATTTCATTGAGCGCAAAAGCTTCTGACCACTTGGAGAAATAATCCGTAGCGGCGAAGATGAAGCGATGACCTTTGCTTGACGGAGGGGAAACAGGACCTATGATGTCCATACCCCAGGCTTCGAAAGGCCATGAAATTGCTGTAGGATGTAGCCATTCTGGAGGCATGTGGACATAGTCTCCGTGAACTTGGCATTTTTGGCAGCGTTTAGCAAATTGCATTGCGTCAGCTACCATGGTAGGCCAATAATAACCTAACCTTTTTATCTGATCGTAGAGCTTTGGACCAGCCTGATGAGCTCCACAAAGACCAGCATGCACCTCTTTGAGGGTTTCTTCAGCTTCTTGTTGTGATAAGCAGCGTAGAAGTACTCCATTGTAGGATTTTCTGTAGAGCATCTTTGAAGGAATGTCCAGATGAAAGTTTGGGGCTCGTCTTTGAACACTTATCCGTTCTTTAGGATCTTCAGGCAGGATTCCGAACATAATATAATCAATGAACGGATCCCTCCAGTCGCCGACTGGAGGTCTGAGGATGGAGATCCGACTTCCAACCAGTTGGTGGCACTCGGCAACTGCTTGGTGTGTATTGAGGGGAGGGAGAATCCTTCTCTCACACACTGTAACTTGAATGTGTTCTCCTTCTTGAACCGCCATAGAGGCGGCGAGTCCAGCCAGAGCATCTGCACGAATGTTTTCGCCTCTACGAATGTGGGTGATATGACAGATGTCAAATTTTTGCCGAAGTGATTGTGCCTTGTTGTAGTAAGGCAACAGATCGGGCTTCCTGATTTCAAATTTCTGATTCATCTGATTGACGATCAGTTGAGAATCCCCGAAGGCTTCTAGCACTGTGATGCCGGATTCGAGGGCGAGTTCCAATCCTACAATCAGGGCTTGGTACTCAGCTGCATTGTTTGAACATGGTTCCAGTAGCGAGAGGGCGTGTGGAATCATGTTTTTGTCGGGACTAACAAAGAGGATGCCAATCCCTGATATTTGATTTCCTTTCTCACTTGTCCTGGTTGCACCGTCGAAGTACATATCCCAGGAAGCATTTGATAAGGAAGCCTCCACGTTGTAGACTGACTCGTCTGGGAGATCATCCCTGAGTGGAGAATCTTCAGGCAACGGATGCTCTGCAAGAAAGTCTGCCAGAGCTTGACCTTTGATTGCCTTTTGTGGTACATACCTAATATCAAATTGTGACAGGAGGATAGACCATTTTGCCAGTCGGGCATTGAGGGAACCTGCTTTTGTGACAAGGACCTTCAGGAGATTGATCCTCGAAATCAGGTATACTGTGTTGGACAGCAGATAGTGACGTAGCTTTTGTACAGCAAACATCACTGCAAGACATTCTTTTTCAACTGGAGAGTAGCGATGCTCTGCACCTACCAGCATGCGGCTGAGATAGTATAGAGCAGCTTCTTTTCCCTCATGATTTCCTTGTGCAAGTAGAGCTCCCAAAGAGTGGTCGAGGGCTCTTGTGTACAAGATAAATGGTTTTCCAGTTGTGGGGGCAGCCAGTACTGGAGGTTTGGTCAGGTATGACTTGATGTCTTGGAACGCAGTTTCGCATTCATCATCCCAGACAAAGTCCACGCCCTTTTTCATTAGGCGGGAGAATGGACGGCATTTCCCTGACAGGTTGGAGATGAACCGTCGAATGTATGCCAATCTTCCTTGAAGCCCTTTTAACTGTCTCAGGGTTTTTTGGGATGGCATTTCTAGGATAGCCTTGACTTTGATAGGGTCAAGCTCTATTCCCGCTTTCCGAACTACGAATCCGAGGAACTTACCCGATGATACACCGAAGAAGCATTTTAGGGGATTCATTCGCAGTTTGTGCCTGCGTAGTCGGAGGAAGACTTCTCGAAGATCTTTGAGATGGTCTTCTTTCTTTTTGCTTTTGACGGCGAGGTCATCAACGTAGCATTCGACCGTCTTATGCTGCATATCTTGGAATATCTTCATCATAGCCCTCTGATATGTCGCACCAGCATTTTTCAGACCAAATGGCATTACAGTGTAACAATACACGCCAAATGGGGTCCGAAATGATGTGTGTCTTTCATCTTCAGGATGCATTTTTATCTGATTGTACCCAGAGAAACCATCCATGAATGTCATCCGCTCGAATCCACAGGTGTTGTCGATCATCACCTCCGGTATGGGGAGCGGAAATTCATCTTTAGGACATGCATTGTTCAGGTCTCTATAATCAATACAGACCCTGATCTGCCCATTTTCTTTGTCACTGGGACGATGTTGGCCAACCATTCAGGATGCTGTTCCTCGCGGATGAAGCCAACGTTTTTGAGTTTCTGAACTTCTTGTTCAATTTTGTCCATTATGTCAGGACGAAATCTTCTTTGGCCTTGTTTGACAGGCTTGATATCTTTTTGTAGATTGAGTTTGTGAACTGCTATTTTGGGGTCTAAACCAGGCATTTCAGCGTAAGACCATGCAAAACAATCAACAAACTCACGAAGAAAAGCGATATACTCGGGTAACTCATCATCCTTTATATTCTTGCTTATGAATACAGGACGTGGGCTATCTGGCGTTCCCAAGTCTATCTTTTGAACAGAATCTTCTGTTGGAAGACTTGAAGGTGGTTCCTCCATAATATTTTCGGAGGCTTCCAACTCAACAAGACCTTCCGGAGTTTCAAAGGTTTTCTCAGACCAAGGCTGTGCTTCTGACCATGGGTCTTCTTGATCGGCGCTCTTCTCAAGACTTGCTATGAGATGGTCCCAATCACCTGTTGAAACTGGATCGAAGTATGGCACTTCTTTTGGAGATGATGGTTCTTCTGGACCAGAAGACTGTGCATCTGTATCATCGGACAATTCCTCTTTATCATCAGAGAAATCGTACCAATTGGAGGAGCTTCCTGGATCCTTGACGGGTAACTCTTCAAAGAGATATCCAGGGAGATCAATATCTTCAAAGACACGAGATGTTGAGGCTTCGTCGGCCAGACGACTTTGTAGCCTTTGGGTCAACTGTCTCATGGGAGCATCAGGGTCGTAGCCCAGTCCGTATGAAGACTTTTCTATATGACGATAGAGTTTCCAATCCTCCTGCTGGCCTTTTGTCAGGGTGGGCTCCAATGGTACGAGAATACCGTGGCCACCTCCCAAGCCGATTGGATTTCGAGCGTCATAGCCCATTTTCTTCATGATAGCTTGCGCCATTGGACTATACAAGGATAGTTGTGGCATACCTTCGTTTTGGAAAGGCTCAAGCGAAGAGTTTGATGAAGAAGCCGCCGACCTGTGGAAAAAGATCGGCTTTTCTTTTGGTGAGGTTGTCGGAACAACGAAGGAAGCTGATGCTGGATCGCCTATGCCAGCAGGTGCCTCCAATGGAGTGAGAGCAGGTTGAGCTTGCTGAGTATCAGCTTGGCTTGACGACGTGTCGTCTTCTGTCTCTGAATCCGAATCTGTGTCTTGCATAATAGACACAAAGGAGATGACAAACTTGCCCCCAGGCTTTTGTTTGGTCTTCTTTGCCTTGGTAGTGATCACCAGCGGCTTTGAAGACTTGAGGGAGACAACAAAAGGAGATTGGTTGATCTCCTCGATTTTGCCGGATGGTTGATTTTCTTCCGGTGATTGCTGAGGAGCCTTGCCTTTATCTTTCTGGAGACTTTCGGCAAAGGATGCTGTTTCTTTCTCCTTTTCTTCGTTTTCATCTTTGTACATCTGCGAGTCTGCAAAATGGACTTCTTTGCCTTTGAAAGGCTTTTTGTCCGCAAATACCCGATGTACCAAGCCGTCGTCGCCAACAAACTTGATGCACTGATGAAGAGTTGAAGGAACAACACCACTCTCGTGTATCCAGGGGCGTCCGAGAAGGATGTTGTAGCATGAGGGGGTCTTTATTGCATATACAGTGACTTCAGAGATAAGATCACCGATTTGCAACTTGAACCTAATCTTGCCGATATAGGCCTCTGAGCGCTTCCATCGTATCCAAAGATAGACACGGATGTGTGACTCAGCTTGCTAGGCGGGATGCCCAGCTCTTCGAGTGCCGAAGTAGAGATGAGGTTGAGGGCAGAACCCGGATCGATCTGTACTCTGTGTATCGGCATCTCTTTGATGTGTACCCTGTAAAGTATAAGGGCCGGTTGTGCTTTGTTTCGCCTAGTAGGAGGTCTTCCTTAGTGAAGGCGATAGTTGCACTTGCTGCTTTTTTGAACTGAGAGGCAATCATTGCAAGATCCCTCAGTCTTCTTCTTTTCTCCTTTGAGGAGGTATTTGATTTTTTAACCCTATAGTCCATTTCAATTTGTAGGACTTGTGTGGGCATGTTTGTCGACATCCATATTCAGTCTTTGCAGTTCTGAAATG
>QPKB01000010.1:22708275-22829369 GCA_003546025.1 Camphora micrantha
CCGCTGCCCCCGC
Source organism: Camphora micrantha (assembly GCA_003546025.1). Lineage (NCBI taxonomy): Eukaryota > Viridiplantae > Streptophyta > Magnoliopsida > Laurales > Lauraceae > Camphora > Camphora micrantha. Next base: position 22,708,289 of record QPKB01000010.1, read on the forward strand.
CCCGGGTCTTTTCGGGGGTGCGGCGGAGGGGTGGAGAAGAAAAGATAAAGGGTTTTAACATCTTTCTCTTTTTTTTGTACGGGTATGCCAATTTCACTTTTCTACTTGGAATTTAGGAATGGTGATCCGAAGATCCACCTTCACAAGTAGAAAGGGGAAATGAAACTTTTTCTAGTTTTCCATTGCACACATATTTTAAGAAAAGAGACAAAGGGTTTTTTTGAATGCCGTGAAAGGCGATTTCATTTGTTGCCGTGAAAGGCGATTTTGCCGTAAAAGGCGATTTACAAAGTACAATAAATTATGAAAGAAAAGGAATCTGACTCCTCATTCGATTGTGGGGACACGTTCAGATCGACGGTCGCGAGTCATGTATGGGCTCCTCCATCGTCCATGCAGATGAGAACACGATGCTTGGATTCTTGGCTCGGCTTTCTAACCTCAGATTTTTAAAGGACAAAGACTAAGAGAAGGTCTTATGTCCGATAAAAAGCTAAGTAAACGGGCTGAAAAGCCACGTTTTAGCCATGTTGGTAGAAGAAGGGATGTCCTTGGGGGGGTGGCCCCCCAAGGGTGCTTCAATCACCTTGTAGTTGCTCTTGCAGCAGAGTTTCTTTTCTTCAAATTGGCAGAGGTTCTTCTGATTTCTCTGGATTTTCCGGGATTTTCCGAGCAATTTCTCTCTGGCCCTTTCGGGATTTTCCGAGCAATTTTTCTCTCTGGCCCTTCTCCTTGGAAAAGCCCTCCTATTTATAGGCTTTTGGTGGCCATTAGGAGGGTTTATGAGCATTTAATACATTAATGCTCATAATGGGAGGAGTTACAAGTTTTAAATGATTTGTTTTGTAACTCCTTTTTCCTTGAATTTGATTGGTCGATGGAGATTAATGAGCCTTTGATTGCATTTAATCTCCATCATGGGAGGAGTTTCGTGGCTTTAATGCCATAAATCATTGGATTTGTAACTCCCATTTGCTTGCTTTTGATTGGGCCGTTCAAAATAATGAGTTAATGACCGCATTAACTTGTCATAAAATGGGTCATTTATTCTCATTAATTGGCCGCCAAGTCGCTTGAAGAGTCGCGGGCCGCGCCGCGCCTTTTGGAATTCTTCTTGCGATGATCGCCGGTGGATCCACATGTTGTTTGATGTCGGATGGCGATGCAATTTCAGACATTGGTTAATGTCAACGCGCCGGCAACATCTGTCCTGTCGATTTCACGATCGGGCGGGCAGAAAGTGTGCTTTCTTTGTCGGCCGGTTAGCGATTTCGAGGCATCTAATGATCATCCAATGATTTCGGCGGCGAATCCGTGATGTTGACGAAGATCGACGGATTTCATGCACGAAAAATCAGATTTTGGAAAAATCACAGGGGCCAATCAACTCGAAACGCGAAAAGGACCCGAAAAAGTGGGTTTCCGGCGACTTTTGGGTCGCCGGAAATTCCATGGTCGCCGGCGACCATGGGGCTGGCGACCATGGGCCATGGTCGCCGGCGACCATGGGCCAAGGTCGCCGGCGACCATGGGCCTTGGGCCCATTTTTTGGCCGCCTTCCGGTCGCCGTATCTTCGCCGTTTTTCGCTCTTTTTTGATGCTTTTTCTTCCTGTATTTTTCTTGACATTTCCCCTCATTTATTGGCCTGTTTTCCTTGGAGAAATCCCGTCGAGAAGCCACGGAAATCGGAGCACAAAGTTTCCTATTTTTCTGGAAAGCCGAAGACTTTGTTGTGCGGTTTTGCCGATTTTTTGTCAAGCGTTGAAACTAGGCCAAACGATGTCAGAATGACCTGAAATTCGACGTGGAGCTTCTTGAGCATTAGATAGGACCAACCATAGGCTTTGGTTTGAGTTTTGAAGTCTTTTGGGGCCCCGCAAACGCTTGCCTTAATTTCGCCATGAGAGAAATGCCGAGCTTTGACTTGTGGTCAACCGATGTCCGATTGACCTGAAATTTGACAGGGAGCCTCCTGAGTAGTAAGTAGGACCAACCATGGGCTTTAGTTTGGGTTTTGAAGCCTTTTGGGGTCCCGCAAACGCTCGCCTTGATTTCATCTCGAGGAAAGTGCCGAGCTTCGAAACTAGGTCAAACGATGTCCGTTTGACCTAAAATTTGACAGGGGACCTATTGGAGTCATTTTGAGACGATCCATTAGCTCCAATTTGAATGCCATGATTCCGGGGTGCTCCGCTGCCGATGGGCTTGTTTTTTGCTTCCCGAGAGTTGATGAAGGGTCAAACGTCGTCCGTTTGACTTGAAATTTGGCAGGGGGCCTTTTGGAGGTATTTTGAGACCATCCGTAGGCTCTGATCGAAGTTTTGAAGTCTTCGACATTGTCGCTGCCGGGAGCTCTTGTCTGCCTGTCGGAGGAGTGAAGTTAGGCCAAATGATGTCGAAATGGCCCGAAACTTCATGTGTACCCCTCTTTTGGCTGCTTTGAAGGATCTTGCAGTTTTTGTTTGATTCTGACAAGATCTGGTGCTTGAAGTGGCGCCTTCCTATTTATGGCAGGATGTGGCTCCATGTAGCTTTTGGTGTTGAAGGGACATAGTGACATTTTTGGTGTCAACAAATGCCCCCTCGAGGTACAGCGATGAGGTGCGCAGCTGTAGCAGTCGGTGTGCCTCGAAGAGAATTTGAAGGAGATCTTCTTGCTTGACCAAGAGTCTTGAGCATTTTTCTTTTGATGGAGTTGCTTTTTCGAGCTTCCAAGGGATTTCGTGGTAATGAGAGGGGTCATGTACCGTCTCAAGGCATGGATTTTGAAATGACATTTGGGTGTGGGTTTTGGGTTTTTGGTTTTCCCTTTTAACCTTGTGAACCTAAAGGCTTTATGTGGCACATTAGGCGGTTAAGAAGGTTTTTTGGTTTTTGACCTTGTGACCTAACAGGCTGTATGTGGCGAGTTAGGGGGTCGGGATTTTTGGTTTTTGGTTTCGGCCTTGTGACCTAACAAGCTGTATGTGGCAAGTTAGGGGACCATGGTTTGGTTTTTGGTCACTCTTTGGGACAATTTTGGATCCATGGGAGTGGTTTGGTTTTTTGTGGAATGTCAATTTCAAGATTGTGGCTTGATTTGGTGCATGGGGTTGGATGGTTTGGATTTTTTTTGGAAGCTCATGAAGCTCGGAATTTTTGTATGGTCCAATCAACTCAAGAGAGGCATGGAACCATTTTTGTATGCTCTTGGTAAGAGAAATTTTGACTAAAAGCCACTTTTAGTGCCCTAGGTGGTCAAACCTGGCTCATATGGGCTAACCCATGGGACCTTAAGCTTTTAAGAATGGCTTAGATCTCATGTGGTGTCATTTTGTAAAGAATATCTAAAAATATCCCTTTTGTGTAGAGAATATCTAAAAATATCCTTACTTGGAGAGAATCTCTCAAGTTTCCTTGATTTTGGGAGAGATTTTCTCAAAGTATCTTTCTTTGGGAGAAAGTTTCTCAAATCCCCTTTCTTTTTGGAGAGAATTTCTCAAGAACTCCTCTTTAGGAGAGAATATCTCAAATCTCCTTCTCTTTTAGGAAGTTTGCTAATTTTTAGCACTTACCTCCTTGCTTTTCTCCTCCTTTCCTCTTTTGGTTTGCTTTTTCTATAAAAGCAATGGAGATGGGTTTTCTTTCTCTTGTTGCTTTCTTTTTGCAAAAAACCTTCAAGAGTGCTCCAAGAGTTTCTCAAGGATCTTCAAGTTCCTTCTTCTTCTTCTCCATGGCTTCAAGTAGGTCTTCTTTTTCCAAGAAAACCCCATGTAGATGTAGAAAAGTTCCTTTTCTTCTTTTTTTTTTTCTTCTTTCTTTTCTTTTCTCTCTTTTTTTTTTTCACGTGTTTTCTCTTTTTTTTTTGTTTTTTTTTTCACGTGTTTTCTTTTTTTCTCTTTTTTTTTTTTTTTTTTTTTCACGTGCTTTCTTTCTCTTTTTTTTTTTTTGCACGTTTTGCCCCCTTTTTTTTTTGCCTTCTTTTTTTTTGAAGAGGTTTTTTTTTTGCTCACTATGATATGAGGTTTATGCAATTCAAGATGATCATGCATTTTTTTTTCTTTTTTTTTTTATTTAAAATGCATCAAGATCAAAGGCTAGAATTTCTAGGTCAAGTCAACATGGATTTTGACTTAGACAAAGTTTGATTGGTTTTGACCAAATTGGGTTGGAATTGGTCAAACTTTTGTCAAAGTTTTCCTAGCATCTAATGCATGATGATTTTATGCATGATTTTTAGTAAATGGAATTGGGAGCATGATGATGCATACCTCGAATTTTCTTGCAAGTCTTGGGATTTTTGGAGCTTGCAGCAATGTTGAGCCCACTTCTCCAGTCTCGCAGAATTTCGAGGAACTTTGCAAGTTTTAGAATTTTGAGCTCGCAGCAATGTTGAGCTCTTTTCTGATCTTGCGAAGATTTGAGAAGAAAGGCTTGATCTCGCAGCAATGTTTGAATTCAAGTCTTCTTCGAGAACCCTTCATTGATTATGAGCTCGCAGCAATGTTGAGCTCATCTTCAAGCTTCCTTTCTTTTTCGGGGTGCCTCCCTTTTCTTCGAAATTGCCCCGGAACCATGCCAAAATTTCGCTAGGATTTTTTTTTTTTTTTTTAGCAAAATTCTGTCATTTGGTGTTTGATTTCTTCCTTTCTGACTTTTGCAGGTGGTTCCTCCAGAACGAACAAGGGTAAGGGCCTTGTTACTGATGCACCTCGCCGATCTGCCAGATCTTCCAATGCGGCCGTTCAACAGGCGTGGGAAGAGGTTGACGGGAATCTCCGAAGAAAGACTCAGGAGCATGAGCGATGGCAACTTCTTTGGGAGGAATTCCCTCGTGCTGAAGATGGATCGCGGTTTTCTGCCGCATTTTATGGCGGCATCTTGAAGAAGCGTGGCCTGGAAGCTTTGGAGGCTGAGGCCAAGAGTCTGCTCGAGGACCTTAGTCTTTGGTTGAAGACTATGATGGACTGAGCTTTTGACAAACTTTCTTCTTTTTTTTTTTTTTTGGTACCTCCATGTATAAACATTTTGGCACTCTGTTTTTTTGTATCCCCTTGTTCTACTTAAATTCTTTTTTTTGTTGAAAATAAGCAAAAGTTGAATGGGAATGTTTGTTTGAAAATCTTGATCAAAAGGTTATCATTTTGTGAAAATCTTTTGTCAAAAGTGTTGTTTTGGCATGAAAGCCAGATTTTGTGGCACAAAGCCTGGTTTTTGATGGCTTGAAAGCCGAAAATTTTGAAGTGGCATAAAAGCCGATTTTGGTGGCGTGAAAGCCAAATTTTGGTGGCGTGAAAGCCGATGTGGCATGGAAGCCGATTTTTTGTTTTTGGCATGAGAGCCGATTTTTTTGTTTTTGGCGTAAAAGCCGGATTTTGGCATGAGAGCCGATTTTTTGTTTTTGGCGTAAAAGCCGGATTTTGGCATGAGAGCCGATTTTTTGCATGAGAGCCGGATTTTTTTTGTTTTTGGCGTAAAAGCCGGATTTTTGGCATGAGAGCCGATTTTTGATGGCGTGAAAGCCAATTTTTGTTTTTGGCGTAAAAGCCGGATTTTTTTGAAAACCAAGTTTTGTTTTGTTGGCATGAGAGCCAGATTTTGTTTTGATTTTTGGCGTGAAAGCCGATTTTTGGCATGGAAGCCGAGTTTTTTGGCATGAGAGCCGATTTTTTGGCGTAAAAGCCAGGTTTTTGGCATGAGAGCCGATTTTTTGTTTTTGGCATGAGAGCCGATTTTTGGCATGGAAGCCGAGTTTTTTGGTTTTCAAAAATGCAAGTATCGACTAAGAGTCGCCTCCCTGCTGAATGGTATTGCAAGTATCGATGGAATGTCGCCTCCTTGCTCATTCGGTTGCGAGTATCGATGGAATGTCGCTTCCTCGCGAAGTTGGGTGCAAGTATCGACTAAGCGTCGCTTCCCTGCTTTTCTTCAAAAATTTTGTTTTGCGGGTATCGATGGAATGTCGCCTCCCCACGATTTTTGAAATTTGAGGTTTTCTCGAACCTTTGTTTTTCTTTTGAAATTTGGGTTGTGGATATCAACTCGAATGTTGCGTCTCCACGATTTTTGAAATTTTGCAAGTATCAACGGGGTGTTGCTTCCTTGCGATTTTGAGGTTTTGGAAGTATCGAATGGGGTTCGCATCCTTCCAATGGGTTTTTGCGAGTATCGACTTGACATCGCTTTCCCGATTTTTGTTTTTAGACACGAGGGTCGTAAATTTTGACCTAAAACCATTTTTGGCGGTAAAAGGCAAGGCGGACTAGGGTGGAAATTCCTAAGTCCTGATTTTTGTTTCAAACCAAGAATTTTGGGTTCAAGGATCGAAAATTTTGGTTAAGTTTGGGAAGAGGCTCCTAAACTTAGATTTTTGGACTTTGATTTTCTTTTGAACAATGAAACGATGAAAGTAAACATTGTTTTGAAAGTTCAACATAAAGATGAAAATTCCAAAAGGAGTGGGTTTGACGAGCAAGTACCTAGAAATAGGCTTTGGCCTTGTAGGAGTTGCTCTGACCCAGTGGAGGAAGTCTTCAAGGGTAGTACCGCTTCAAGAACTTGCCGTTGATGGGCAGCATACATCTATCACCTTCCATGTTTAGAAGTGCGTATGCGCCATTGGAGAAGACTTGGTCGATGACGAAGGGTCCCTCCCATTTTGGTTCAAATTTGCCTTTGGATTTGTGAGCGAAAACCATCGGCCTTTTCACCGCAAGAACCAAGTCGCCCTTTTTGTGGGCGCGTTGCCTGACCTTTTTGTCGAAAGATCCAGCCATGCGTGCTTGGTAGAGCTCAATGCTTTGGAGTGCCTCGAGCCGTCTCTCATCGAGATTGTCCAGCTCTTGGAGTCTTAATTTGACATTGCTTTCTTGCGTCATGTCATTTTGTAGAGATACCCTTAAGGAAGGAATTTGTACCTCTAAAGGGACAACAGCTTCGCATCCATAGACCAAGGAGAATGGCGTGCTATGGGTCGGTCCTCGAACGGTGGTTCGGTAGGCCCACAAAGCTTCAGATAGTTTGTCGCCCCAGTCCCTTTTGTGGCTGGAGACCATTTTCTTGAGAATTTTGCAGAGTGTCTTGTTGAAGGCCTCTGCCAGTCCATTCGCCGCCGGATTGTACGGAGTTGAAGGACAACTTTGGATTTTGTATTTGTCGCAGAACCTATAGAATCTGTGATCACGGAATTGTGGTCCGTTATCATGGACGAATCTTTTGGGTATGCCGAAGCGACAAATAATGTTGGTGCGCAAGAACTGAAGGACTGATGAGGTCTTCATTTCATTGAGCGCAAAAGCTTCTGACCACTTGGAGAAATAATCCGTAGCGGCGAAGATGAAGCGATGACCTTTGCTTGACGGAGGGGAAACAGGACCTATGATGTCCATACCCCAGGCTTCGAAAGGCCATGAAATTGCTGTAGGATGTAGCCATTCTGGAGGCATGTGGACATAGTCTCCGTGAACTTGGCATTTTTGGCAGCGTTTAGCAAATTGCATTGCGTCAGCTACCATGGTAGGCCAATAATAACCTAACCTTTTTATCTGATCGTAGAGCTTTGGACCAGCCTGATGAGCTCCACAAAGACCAGCATGCACCTCTTTGAGGGTTTCTTCAGCTTCTTGTTGTGATAAGCAGCGTAGAAGTACTCCATTGTAGGATTTTCTGTAGAGCATCTTTGAAGGAATGTCCAGATGAAAGTTTGGGGCTCGTCTTTGAACACTTATCCGTTCTTTAGGATCTTCAGGCAGGATTCCGAACATAATATAATCAATGAACGGATCCCTCCAGTCGCCGATCGGAGGTCTGAGGATGGAGATCCGACTTCCAACCAGTTGGTGGCACTCAGCAACTGCTTGGTGTGTATTGAGGGGAGGGAGAATCCTTCTCTCACACACTGTAACTTGCATGTGTTCTCCTTCTTGAACCGCCATAGAGGCGGCGAGTCCAGCCAGGGCATCTGCACGGATGTTTTCGCCTCTACGAATGTGGGTGATATGACAGATGTCAAATTTTTGCCGAAGTGATTGTGCCTTGTTGTAGTAAGGCAACAGATCGGGCTTCCTGATTTCAAATTTCTGATTCATCTGATTGACGATCAGTTGAGAATCCCCGAAGGCTTCTAGCACTGTGATGCCGGATTCGAGGGCGAGTTCCAATCCTACAATCAGGGCTTGGTACTCAGCTGCATTGTTTGAACATGGTTCCAGTAGCGAGAAGGCGTGTGGAATCATGTTTTTGTCGGGACTAACAAAGAGGATGCCAATCCCTGATATTTGATTTCCTTTTTCACTTGTCCTGGTTGCACCGTCGAAGTACATATCCCAGGAAGCATTTGATAAGGAAGCCTCCACGTTGTAGACTGACTCGTCTGGGAGATCATCCCTGAGTGGAGAATCTTCAGGCAACGGATGCTCTGCAAGAAAGTCTGCCAGAGCTTGACCTTTGATTGCCTTTTGTGGTACATACCTAATATCAAATTGTGACAGGAGGATAGACCATTTTGCCAGTCGGGCATTGAGGGAACCTGCTTTTGTGACAAGGACCTTCAGGAGATTGATCCTCGAGATCAGGTATACTGTGTTGGACAGCAGATAGTGACGTAGCTTTTGTACAGCAAACATCACTGCAAGACATTCTTTTTCAACTGGAGAGTAGCGATGCTCTGCACCTACCAGCATGCGGCTGAGATAGTATAGAGCAGCTTCTTTTCCCTCATGATTTCCTTGTGCAAGTAGAGCTCCCAAAGAGTGGTCGAGGGCTCTTGTGTACAAGATAAATGGTTTTCCAGTTGTGGGGGCAGCCAGTACTGGAGGTTTGGTCAGGTATGACTTGATGTCTTGGAACGCAGTTTCGCATTCATCATCCCAGACAAAGTCCACGCCCTTTTTCATTAGGCGGGAGAATGGACGGCATTTCCCTGACAGGTTGGAGATGAACCGTCGAATGTATGCCAATCTTCCTTGAAGCCCTTTTAACTGTCTCAGGGTTTTTGGGGATGGCATTTCTAGGATAGCCTTGACTTTGAGAGGGTCAAGCTCTATTCCTGCTTTCCGAACTACGAATCCGAGGAACTTACCCGATGATACACCGAAGAAGCATTTTAGGGGATTCATTCGCAGTTTGTGCCTGCGTAGTCGGAGGAAGACTTCTCGAAGATCTTTGAGATGGTCTTCTTTCTTTTTGCTTTTGACGGCGAGGTCATCAACGTAGCACTCGACCGTCTTATGCTGCATATCTTGGAATATCTTCATCATAGCCCTCTGATATGTCGCACCAGCATTTTTCAGACCAAATGGCATTACAGTGTAACAATACACGCCAAATGGGGTCCGAAATGATGTGTGTCTTTCATCTTTAGGATGCATTTTTATCTGATTGTACCCAGAGAAACCATCCATGAATGTCATCCGCTCGAATCCACAGGTGTTGTCGATCATCACCTCCGGTATGGGGAGCGGAAATTCATCTTTAGGACATGCATTGTTTAGGTCTCTATAATCAATACAGACCCTAATCTGCCCGTTCTTCTTTGTCACTGGGACAATGTTGGCCAACCATTCAGGATGTTGTTCCTCACGGATGAAGCCAACGTTTTTGAGTTTCTGAACTTCTTGTTCAATTTTGTCCATTATGTCAGGACGAAATCTTCTTTGGCCCTGTTTGACAGGCTTGATATCTTTTTGTAGATTGAGTTTGTGAACTGCTATTTTGGGGTCTAAACCAGGCATTTCAGCGTAAGACCATGCAAAACAATCAACAAACTCATGAAGAAAAGCGATATACTCGGGTAACTCATCATCCTTTATATTCTTGCTTATGAATACAGGACGTGGGCTATCCGGCGTTCCCAAGTTTATCTTTTGAACAGAATCTTCTGTTGGAAGACTTGAAGGTGGTTCCTCCATAATATTTTCGGAGGCTTCCAACTCAACAAGACCTTCCGGAGTTTCAAAGGTTTTCCCAGACCAAGGCTGTGCTTCTGGCCATGGGTCTTTTTGATCGGCATTCTTCTCAAGACTTGCTATGAGATGGTCCCAATCACCTGTTGAAACTGGATCGAAGTATGGCACTTCTTTTGGAGATGAAGGTTCTTCTGGACCAGAAGACTGTGCATCTGTATCATCGGACAATTCCTCTTTATCATCAGAGAAATCGTACCAATTGGAGGAGCTTCCTGGATCCTTGACACGTAACTCTTCAAAGAGATATCCAGGGAGATCAATATCTTCAAAGACACGAGATGTTGAGGCTTCGTCAGCCAGACGACTTTGTAGCCTTTGGGTCAACTGTCTCATGGGAGCATCAGGGTCGTAGCCCAGTCCGTATGAAGACTTTTCTATATGATGATAGAGTTTCCAATCCTCCTGCTGGCCTTTTGTCAGGGCGGGCTCCAATGGTACGAGAATACCGCGGCCACCTCCCAAGCCGATTGGATTTTGAGCGTCATAGCCCATTTTCTTCATGATAGCTTGCGCCATTGGACTATACAAGGATAGTTGTGGCATACCTTCGTTTTGGAAAGGCTCAAGCAAAGAGTCTGATGAAGAAGCCGCCGACCTGTGGAAAAAGATCGGCTTTTCTTTTGGTGAGGTTGTCGGAACAACGAAGGAAGCTGATGCTGGATCGCCTATGCCAGCAGGTGTCTCCAATGGAGTGAGAGCAGGTTGAGCTTGCTGAGTATCAGCTTGGCTTGACGAAGTGTCGTCTTCTGTCTCTGAATCCGAATCTGTGTCTTGCATAATAGACACAAAGGAGATGACAAAATTGCCCCCAGGCTTTTGTTTGGTCTTCTTTGCCTTGGTAGTGATCACCAGCGGCTTTGAAGACTTGAGGGAGACGACGAAAGGAGATTGGTTGGTTTCCTCGATTTTGCCGGATGGTTGATTTTCTTCCAGTGATTGCTGAGGAGCCTTGCCTTTATCTTTCTGGAGACTTTCAGCAAAGGATGCTGTTTCTTTCTCCTTTTCTTCGTTTTCATCTTTGTACATCTGCGAGTCTGCAAAATGGACTTCTTTGCCTTTGAAAGGCTTTTTGTCCGCAAATACCCGATGTACCAAGCCGTCGTCGCCAACAAACTTGATGCACTGATGAAGAGTTGAAGGAACAACACCACTCTCGTGTATCCAGGGGCGTCCGAGAAGGATGTTGTAGCATGAGGGGGTCCTTATTGCATATACAGTGACTTCAGAGATAAGATCACCGATTTGCAATTTGAACCTAATTTTGCCGATAGGCCTCTGAGTGCTTCCATCGTATCCGAAGATAGACACGGATGTGTGACTCAGCTTGCTAGGCGGGATGCCCAGCTCTTCGAGTGCCGAAGTAGAGATGAGGTTGAGGGCAGAACCCGGATCGATCTGTACTCTGTGTATCGGCATCTCTTTGATGTACCCTGTAAAGTATAAGGGCCGGTTGTGCTTTGTTTCGCCTAGTAGGAGGTCTTCCTTAGTGAAGGCGATAGTTGCACTTGCTGCTTTTTGAACTGAGAGGCAATCATTGCAAGATCCCTCAGTCTTCTTCTTTTCTCCTCTTGAGGAGGCATTTGATTTTTTAACCCTATAGTCCATTTCAATTTGTAGGACTTGTGGGGCATGCTTGTCGACATCCACATTCAGTCTTTGCAGTTCTGAAATGAGACTATCACGAGTTTGGGGAGACATTCGTAATAAGTCTAGGATGTGCAGACGTGCAGGTATGTGTCTAAAGTGCTCAATCAAGTCATACTTGAAAGCCTCCTTAGGGCCTGCATTCTCATTAATGTTGCCATTTGGGGCGTTTACATTTTGTCCCGAAGGATTTACATAAGAAGAAGTTAGATTGTAGTTTTTGTGGTAATCCCGGCCAGAGCGGGTACCTTTTCCAACTTCGAGAGCTTCTGGAAGCGGTTCTTCATTCGGAAGTCCACCCTCGAGATTGAGGGGCTGATCCTTTTCATTTGCTGAAGATGCCTCCGTGTCAACCTTAGTATCCTCAGTGATTGCATTGCATGGAGCATTTTCCGGGAACAAGTCCTGAACAGCGTCCAGCAATTTGTCTTCTTTGTTTACAATTTCATCGGTCCAGACATCACCCATGAGGTTGGGCATCTGGGACCAGTTGACTGGGTAGACTTCATCGGTAGAGACGTCTTCAAAGTGGTCAGCCAGAAGAGGTCTGTACTCTGATGTGACAGTCTCAGAAGACGAAGGTTGAGAAGATGGCACCTCCGAGGTAGCAATATCAGAGGATATACTACCTGATTTGTGGCCTCGGCAGATGAAGCTCCAGAGGCGCTGTCGTCTCGAACTATCGCATTGCAAGCAATAGGAAACGTGCCCGGAATGGATTGTTGGGAGTCAGATTCATCCTCTGATGTAAGGGGATCATCCACCCAGTAGTTTTCTTCATTTTCAGGAGTTACTGGAGGGGACTCCTGTAGATTTTCCGGGATCACCGGTTCTGGATTGCGATGAAGCTGATTGATGTGATCTTGTCCTTGCTCTATGGCAAGATGCTGCAAGATTCTTGCATATTCTTCGAGATCAGGCATAGGAGCCAGATCTTCCTCTTCATCTACTCCTTGTAGTTCCTCGTGATCGGGTTCTACCGGAGCATTGGCAGGTGCTGTGTCAACAGCATTTTCCTGAACAACCTCTTGGTCTCCTTCATCATCAGACCAAGATCCCTGTGGTTGTAAAGGGTTATACCAGATCACCGGTATGAGGTGGGATTCGGGGATCCATTCCTCGTCGGAGAGGTATTCCCCTGTTTCGAGGGATTCCTCCCATTCATCGGTGTCACTGGCGGTGTCACTGGACTCATACCCATCTATGGGGAATCCAACTACTGAATTGCAAGAGTATGATGCCCCCTGCATGTCTTCAGTCTTTAATAGTGATGGCATGAAATCACCAAGGGTGAATTTCCTTGCGGGCCTCAAAGTCTCGGAAGGAGACTTTTCTGCTGCCCCCAGTGAAGGGGTAGGGGAAGTTTTTGTCTTTTCAGGAACTTCTTGTTTTGGTTGAGCTTTCTCCTGCTGTTTAAGCTTGCGGAGTTGTCTCCTGGCTTGCCTTCGCTGTTGAGCGGTCGGCTTTGTTTTGACGATCTCCCAGTTTTCATCTTCCAGGAGATCGGGATGTACCCATATGGGTTGTCCATCTGGTGTTGGGCACGGGACTAGCTCTTGGGATGTTTGAGCCATTTTTATCACCTTGAAGGAAGTAGTGACCTTCTTCTTTGGTGACTTTTGTGTTTGTCCGTATGACACCATGTTGACGGAGGCAGACCCATAGTTTTTATCAAAGGTGATGACTCCGTTTTTCCACATCTCGTTGATCTTTTCTCTCACAACGAAACACTGGTTGAGAGGATGCGAGATCATCTGGTGGTATGGACAGTACCGGGGATCGTTGGTTTTGCCAACATCTCCTGGTCTTTTGGGTTCAGGCAGGGTGAGCTTCCCGTTTGCCAAGAGAGCCTCGAAGATTTCTTCGACATCTTCATCGAACGGGTATTTCTTTTCTACTCGTTCTTTAAAGGCATCAGAGAGTTCAGGTCTCTTACCTGCACCTTTGTTTTCAGCTTTCTTTGGTGGCTGCGGAGCTGACTTGGTTTGCACATTGAGAACCTCCTTTTTCTTTTGCTTCGAGGTTGCAATGGTGGTCGGCTCTTTCTTTGATGATTTCTGACTGCTGAGGTCTTTGATCACCGTCTCAGCCTCCATTGATGCTTCTAGGAGTTCTCCCAGATTCTTTGATTTGTTGCCGATAATCATGGAGCGTATTTTTGCTCTCATGTTGTTACGGCAGATGTCGACCAGCGACGTTTGTGGCAGTACGTCTGAACATTTGTACGCCATTGCCTTCCATTTGTGAATGTAGTCGTATGTCGACTCATTCTCTCCCTGTTTTAGGCTGCAGAGTTGAGCCATTGTCACAGGATGATCCTCACCTTTGAAGTGAGTTAGGAAGCGTGTTTCCATCATGGCCCAGTTTTGGATAGAGTCCTCCTGAAGAGTGGAGTACCAATCAAAGGCCGTACCTTTTAGGGTACTTGCGAAGAGACGGATCTTGAGGGCGTCTTGATCCGCGATGGCTCCCGTCAGGATCTTGAAATGGATGACATGTTGTCTGGCCGAGCCCTTCCCCGTATATGTTTGGAGAGTGGGCTGTTTGAATTTGGTAGGAAACGGTACCGAGTCCATCCATAAGGGATATGGCGGCTTGATTCCGTGTTCCTTTAGTGAATCCTCTTCTTTTGCTTTGGCGAGGATATCGTCAACGTCCTTTTTGGTAAGGGCGCGTGACTCATTTACCTCCTCCTCATGGTGACTTGGAGGAGCTTCATTTTCATTATTCAGTGGACGTTGGAGGGTAAGAAGTAAGTTCTCCATAAGAGCTTCTATCCTCTGCTGTCCCTGCTCCAGCTGCTGGATGCGTGTGGCTACGTCATCTTGCGGCGGAGGTTGCTCAGCATTTGTGACTAAGACGTTCATCCTTCGAGAGTCGAATGAGGATATCGTCTTGGTGGCTGAGCTGGAGCTCATTCTTTTGGATGAAGAGCTCGAAGAGTGATTACTCCGGTGTCCTTGACTTGAAGGAGTGGGAGAATCTTCTCTATGTTTTCGCGCCCGGGAGACGCTGCGAGTCACCGGTCGCTTGACATGGATTTTTGTTGCTGACTTCTGGCGCCTTCTGGTTTTGCCAACCATATGGACAGTAGCAACTTGGTTGGGTGCTTCTTTTTCGACCCATGTTTGAGAGACCTGGAGCGTGGAGTGCTGAGCTCTTTGCTTTTCTAGTCTCTTTTGCCGATACGCCGCGCGGCGACGCATACGACGAGCGATTTGAGCTTCGGTTAGCTCGGGCTGTGCTCTAGCCACGAAGGAGGTGGTCCCTCGCGCGCAGCAGCCGAGCTTGTCTTCTTTGTAATTCGGCAAGGACAGGATCTGGATGCGGTCCTTAGCCTGTCGCAGCGAAGCTTTAAATTTGGCGAGCTCGGCCCCTGTTGAGATGAAGGGCCGAGTTGCAGGAATACGAGCCTTGACAGGTTCTTGCTGAGGCCTGATGATGCACGACTTGATCTTGGGCTTATAGGAATAAGCCGGCTCGTGCTGGGCGGATTTTGTTTGGTGGAGGGCTGGTTTCTCCTCTTTCGTGTACGAGAGAGGGTAGAACCGGTTCTCCTTGAGTGGGGCCAGGTATGCTGGCCTTGCAGATCTTTGGGACCTCCTTTGTTTTGGAGAAGGTCTTGGGGACCAAGTCTTGAGGTAGACCTGGTTTCTTGCAGTCTGAGACTTCGCGAGGTTGTCGCGGGCTTCAGTCTTCTTGGCGGTTGCCCTTGGTGTCACAGTAGTGACGAGCCCAGGGGCTGTTCTCTGCTTCTTGGCAGGAGTTGTTTCTTCTGCGGGAAGTGGGAAAGGTCCCAGCGACCCAAAGATGATGGACCGGGGAGAGGGGTCGACCCGGTGTCTTGTGCGTTGCCGAAGGAAGTGACACTTCGGCCGCTGGCAAGGCGCTTAGGAGCGCTTTTGTTTTGCTTCTCTTGAAGCATCAGCTGGTACTTGTTCTCGTTGAAGGTGATTGTCAGCGAAGCTGCCATTGTTAGTTTTTTGAAAAACCTTTCTGAAACAAGACCGGATCCATTAGTAATCACAAGAATGTGGTGATCATAAATGGAAATCAACTATGGTTTTTCCTTTTCAATTTGCTCAAGGGGTCAAGGCCCGGCCCAAGCAAGATGAAGAAGGCAAAAAAAAGCCATAGAGTATACAATTGTTCTAAACGCAAGTATGAAAGACTCAGAGTGAGCGTTCCAGTGACTGCTAGAATCAATTGTGAACCTTAATTCAGATTACCGAGGAACGAGGCTCACTCGAGGTAAAATGATATAAGGTTGGGGTACAAATGTGTCGGTCGCGAATACAGTAGACCCAAGAGGGCGTACTAGCACCGCTAGGCACAGATGTTGTAAATCGCATCCTTGAAATGGACACGAGATGGGATTTTTGAAAGGTCAAGGTTGGGTTCATAAAGGAGAGCAAATGGCACTCCGATCCGAAAACGTGCTCAACATTTCTGCGAGCACAGAATCCGAAAAGGAAATAACCAGAATTTCTCGAATGTGGACCCAACAATGACGGAAGTTTTTTTTTTTTTTTTTTTTGAAACGTCAGGATCAGATTCATCAAAGAGAGCAAATGACGTTCCGACCCAAACACGTGCTCAACATTTCTGCGAGCACAGTAATCCGAGGAGAAAGAGGTCAAGATTTCTCGACTTTGAATCCAAACGTGACGGAAGTTTTTTTTTTTTTTTTTTGAAGATTTTTTTTTTGTTTTTTGTTTTTTTTGAAGATTTTTGGAGAGCAAATGATGTTCCAATCCAAACACGTGCTCAACATTTCTGCGAGCACAGAGTCTGGAAAGGAAGAGATCAAGATTTCTCAAGTTTGAACCAAAAATCGACGAATTTTTTTTTTTTTAGGGTTTGAGAATACCTCGAGTTCTCACGATTCGTTCTTATGAAACCAATGTTGATAGATCAGCCCCCAGGTAAGGGTAGGATTACTTAATGAACCCGTTTGGAGGACCCTTACCTAGAACAGCCTAGCTGTCTCCACACTCTGGACAAGGCTTTTCTTAGATCAACGTCGATTAAAGAACGCAATCGGTAAAACTTTCGTGTTCTCAAATGCTCCCCCTTTTTTTTTTTTTTTTTTTTTTTTTTTTTTTTTTTTGTGGACTCATCAGACTCATCAGAGAGAGCGAATGGTCCGTTCCCCGTCTGAACAGGGGCTCAAACAATTTCTGCGAGCCCTAAGTCAGAAAGGAAAAGAAAACCAAAGTTTCTCAAATTCGGATCCAAAAGAGAGAAGATTTTTTTTTTTTTTTTTTTTTTTTGAAAATCTGACAAGTTTGAAATCAGATTTTTTTTTTTTTTTTTTTTTTTTTTTTTGGTGGACTCATCAGAGAGAGCGGATGGTCCGTTCCCCGTCTGAACAGGGGCTCAAACAATTTCTGCGAGCCCTAAGTCAGAAAGGAAAAGAATACCAAAGTTTCTCAAATTTGGATCCAAAAGAAAGGAGATTTTTTTTTGAAAATCTGACAAGTTTGAAATCAGATTTTTTTTTGTGTGGACTCATCAGAGAGAGCGAATGGTCCGTTCCCCGTCTGAACAGGGGCTCAAACAATTTCTGCGAGCCCTAAGTCAGAAAGGAAAAGAAAACCAAAATTTCTCAAATTTGGATCCAAAAGAAAGAAGATTTTTTTTTTGAAAATCTGACAAGTTTGAAATCAGATTTTTTTTTTAAACTCATCAAAGAGAGCAAACGGTCCCTTTCCCAACCTGAAAACGTGCTCAAACATTTCTGCGGGCACTGAGTCCAAAAGGGAGGAGATCGAGATTTCTCAGATCTGAATTCAAAAAACAAGAGAAGATTTTTTTTCGAGAAGGAGAAAGATTGGAAATAGATTTAAAGAAAGAAATTTCCAAAAAACAAAATCCCATCTCATGTTTTTTTTTTATGCAAGATTCAACATTGGCCACCAACTAGAAAGGTGCCAAAGAATCTAAGTTCATGTTCTCAAATGAACGTGTCCCACCGGGTGTGCCAGCTTGATGGACCCGATTTCTTCCCTCTCTCCCGCTGCCTCCGCCCCGGGTCTTTTCGGGGTGCGGCGGAGGGGTGGAGAAGAAAAGATAAAGGGTTTCAACATCTTTCTCTTTTTTTTTGTACGGGTATGCCAATTTCACTTTTCTACTTGGAATTTAGGAATGGTGATCCGAAGATCCACCTTCACAAGTAGAAAGGGGAAATGAAACTTTTTCTAGTTTTCCATTGCACACATATTTTAAGAAAAGAGACAAAGGGTTTTTTTGAATGCCGTGAAAGGCGATTTCATTTGTTGCCGTGAAAGGCGATTTTGCCGTAAAAGGCGATTTACAAGTCTCATCCATTATGAAAGACAAGAATTGTGATTTTTGTCTCTAAAAGAAAAATAAAGTACAATAGAAATCAAGAAAAGGAATCTGACTTCTCATTCGATTGTGGGGACACGTTCAGATCGACGGTCGCGAGTCATGTATGGGCTCCTCCATCGTCCATGCAGATGAGAACACGATGCTTGGATTCTTGGCTCGGCTTTCTAACCTCAGATTTTTAAAGGACAAAGACCAAGAGAAGGTCTTATATCCGATAAAAAGCTAAGTAAACGGGCTGAAAAGCCACGTTTTAGCCATGTTGGTAGAAGAAGGGATGTCCTTGGGGGGGTGGCCCCCCAAGGGTGCTTCAATCACCTTGTAGTTGCTCTTGCAGCAGAGTTTCTTTTCTTCAAATTGGCAGAGGTTCTTCTGATTTCTCTGGATTTTCCGGGATTTTCCGAGCAATTTTTTTCTCTGGACCTTTCGGGATTTTCCGAGCAATTTTTCTCTGTCTCTGGCCGAGCAATTTTTCTCTGGCCCTTCTCCTTGGAAAAGCCCTCCTATTTATAGGCTTTTGGTGGCCATTAGGAGGGTTTATGAGCATTTAATACATTAATGCTCATAATGGGAGGAGTTACAAGTTTTAAATGATTTGTTTTGTAACTCCTTTTTCCTTGAATTTGATTGGTCGATGGAGATTAATGAGCCTTTGATTGCATTTAATCTCCATCATGGGAGGAGTTTCGTGGCTTTAATGCCATAAATCATTGGATTTGTAACTCCCATTTGCTTGCTTTTGATTGGGCCGTTCAAAATAATGAGTTAATGACCGCATTAACTTGTCATAAAAATGGGTCATTTATTCTCATTAATTGGCCGCCAAGTCGCTTGAAGAGTCGCGGGCCGCGCCGTGTCTTTTGGAATTCTTCTCGCGATGATCGCCGATGGATCCACACATTGTTTGATGTCGGATGGCGATGAAATTTCAGACATTGATTGATCTCAATGTGCCGGCAACATCTGTCCTGTCGATTTCACGATCGGGCGGGCAGAAAGTGTGCTTTCTTTGTCGGCCGGTTAGCGATTTCGAGGCATCTAATGATCATCCAATGATTTCGGCGGCGAATCCGTGATGTTGACGAAGATCGACGGATTTCATGCACGAAAAATCAGATTTTGGAAAAATCACAGGGGCCAATCAACTCGAAACGCGAAAAGGACCCGAAAAAGTGGGTTTCCGGCGACTTTTGGGTCGCCGGAAATTCCATGGTCGCCGGCGACCATGGGGGCCGGCGACCATGGGCCATGGTCGCCGGCGACCATGGGCCAAGGTCGCCGGCGACCATGGGCCTTGGGCCCATTTTTTGGTCGCCTTTCGGTCGCCGTATCTTCGCCGTTTTTCGCTCTTTTTTGATGCTTTTTCTTCCTGTATTTTTCTTGACATTTCCCCTCATTTATTGGCCTGTTTTCCTTGGAGAAATCCCGTCGAGAAGCCACGGAAATCGGAGCACAAAGTTTCCTATTTTTCTGGAAAGCCGAAGACTTTGTTGTGCGGTTTTGCCGATTTTTTGTCAAGCGTTGAAACTAGGCCAAACGATGTCGGAATGACCTGAAATTCGACGTGGAGCTTCTTGAGCATTAGATAGGACCAACCATAGGCTTTGGTTTGAGTTTTGAAGCCTTTTGGGGCCCCGCAAACGCTTGCCTTAATTTCGCCATGAGAGAAATGCCGAGCTTTGACTTGTGGTCAACCGATGTCCGATTGACCTGAAATTTGACAGTGAGCCTCCTGAGTAGTAAGTAAGACCAACCATGGGCTTTAGTTTGAGTTTTGAAGCCTTTTGGGGTCCCGCAAACGCTCGCCTTGATTTCATCTCGAGGGAAGTGCCGAGCTTTGAAACTAGGCCAAACGATGTCCGTTTGACCTAAAACTTGACAGGGGACCTATTGGAGTCATTTTGAGACGATCCATTAGCTCCAATTTGAATGCCATGATTCCGGGGTGCTCCGCTGCCGATGGGCTTGTTTTTGCTTCCCGAGAGTTGATGAAGGGTCAAACGTCGTCCGTTTGACCTGAAACTTGGCAGGGGGCCTTTTGGAGGTATTTTGAGACCATCCGTAGGCTCTGATCGAAGTTTTGAAGTCTTCGACATTGTCGCTGCCGGGAGCTCCTGTCTGGCTGTCGGAGGAGTGAAGTTAGGCCAAATGATGTCGAAATGGCCTGAAACTTCATGTGTACCCCTCTTTTGGCTGCTTTGAAGGATCTTGCAGTTTTTGTTTGATTCTGACAAGATCTGGTGCTTGAAGTGGCGCCTTCCTATTTATGGCAGGATGTGGCTCCATGTAGCTTTCGGTGTTGAAGGGACATAGTGACATTTTTGGTGTCAACAAAGGTAAAGGGTTTCAACATCTTTTTTTTTTTGTACGGGTATGCCAATTTCACTTTTCTACTTGGAATTTAGAAACGGTGATCAGAAGATCCACCTTCACAAGTAGAAAGGGGAAATAAAACTTTTTCTAGTTTTCCATTGCACACATATTTTAAGAAAAGAGACAGGGTTTTTTTTGAATGCCGTGAAAGGCGATTTCATTTGTTGCCGTGAAAGGCGATTTTGCCGTAAAAGGCGATTTACAAGTCTCATCCATTATGAAAGACAAGAATTGTGATTTTTGTCTCTAAAAGAAAAATAAAGTACAATAGAAATCAAGAAAAGGAATCTGACTTCTCATTCGATTGTGGGGACACGTTCAGATCGACGGTCGCGAGTCATGTATGGGCTCCTCCATCGTCCATGCAGATGAGAACACGATGCTTGGATTCTTGGCTCGGCTTTCTAACCTCAGATTTTTAAAGGACAAAGACCAAGAGAAGGTCTTATATCCGATAAAAAGCTAAGTAAACGGGCTGAAAAGCCACGTTTTAGCCATGTTGGTAGAAGAAGGGAGGTCCTTGGGGGGGTGGCCCCCCAAGGGTGCTTCAATCACCTTGTAGTTGCTCTTGCAGCAGAGTTTCTTTTCTTCAAATTGGCAGAGGTTCTTCTGATTTCTCTGGATTTTCCGGGATTTTCCGAGCAATTTTTCTCTCTCCGGGCAATTTTTCTCTAGGCCTTCTCCTTGGAAAAGCCCTCCTATTTATAGGCTTTTGGTGGCCATTAGGAGGGTTTATGAGCATTTAATACATTAATGCTCATAATGGGAGGAGTTACAAGTTTTAAATGATTTGTTTTGTAACTCCTTTTTCCTTGAATTTGATTGGTCGATGGAGATTAATGAGCCTTTGATTGCATTTAATCTCCATCATGGGAGGAGTTTCGTGGCTTTAATGCCATAAATCATTGGATTTGTAACTCCCATTTGCTTGCTTTTGATTGGGCCGTTCAAAATAATGAGTTAATGACCGCATTAACTTGTCATAAAATGGGTCATTTATTCTCATTAATTGGCCGCCAAGTCGCTTGAAGAGTCGCGGGCCGCGCAGTGTCTTTTGGAATTCTTCTCGCGATGATCGCCGATGGATCCACACATTGTTTGATGTCGGATGGCGATGAAATTTCAGACATTGATTGATCTCAATGTGCCGGCAACATCCGTCCTGTCGATTTCACGATCGGGCGGGCAGAAAGTGTACTTTCTTTGACGATTTCGAGGCGTCGAATGATCATCCAATGATTTCGGCGGTGAATCCGTGATTTTAATAAAGATTGACGGATTTCATGCACGTAAAATCAGATTTTGGAAAAATCACAGGGGCCAATCAACTCGGATCGCGAAACGGACCCGAAAAAGTGGGTTTCCGGCGACTTTTGGGTCGCCGGAAATTCCATGGTCGCCGGCGACCATGGGGCTGGCGACCATGGGCCATGGTCGCCGGCGACCATGGGCCAAGGTCGTCGGCGACCATGGGCCTTGGGCCCATTTTTTGGCCGCCTTCCGGTCGCCGTATCTTCGCCGTTTTTCGCTCTTTTTTGATGCTTTTTCTTCCTGTATTTTTCTTGACATTTCCCCTCATTTATTGGCCTGTTTTCCTTGGAGAAATCCCGTCGAGAAGCCACGGAAATCGGAGCACAAAGTTTCCTATTTTTCTGGAAAGCCGAAGACTTTGTTGTGCGGTTTTGCCGATTTTTTGTCAAGCGTTGAAACTAGGCCAAACGATGTCAGAATGACCTGAAATTCGACGTGGAGCTTCTTGAACATTAGATAGGACCAACCATAGGCTTTGGTTTGAGTTTTGAAGCCGTTTGGGGTCCCGCAAATGCTTGCCTTGATTTCGCCGTGAGAGAAATGCCGAGCTTTGACTTGTGGTCAACCGATGTCCGATTGACCTGAAATTTGACAGGGAGCCTCCTGAGTAGTAAGTAGGACCAACCATGGGCTTTAGTTTGGGTTTTGAAGCCTTTTGGGGTCCCGCAAACGCTCGCCTTGATTTCATCTCGAGGAAAGTGCCGAGCTTCGAAACTAGGTCAAACGATGTCCGTTTGACCTAAAATTTGACAGGGGACCTATTGGAGTCATTTTGAGACGATCCATTAGTTCCAATTTGAATGCCATGATTCCGGGGTGCTCCGCTGCCGATGGGCTTGTTTTTTGCTTCCCGAGAGTTGATGAAGGGTCAAACGTCGTCCGTTTGACTTGAAATTTGGCAGGGGGCCTTTTGGAGGTATTTTGAGACCATCCGTAGGCTCTGATCGAAGTTTTGAAGTCTTCGACATTGTCGCTGCCGGGAGCTCTTGTCTGCCTGTCGGAGGAGTGAAGTTAGGCCAAATGATGTCGAAATGGCCCGAAACTTCATGTGTACCCCTCTTTTGGCTGCTTTGAAGGATCTTGCAGTTTTTGTTTGATTCTGACAAGATCTGGTGCTTGAAGTGGCGCCTTCCTATTTATGGCAGGATGTGGCTCCATGTAGCTTTTGGTGTTGAAGGGACATAGTGACATTTTTGGTGTCAACATTGTGGTTGTGACCATATGACTCACCTTTAAGAATTATAAAGTGGAGCACCTTTTCTGTGATTGTGGACATAAGACCCACCTTTAAAAATTACAACGATGCCCACCTTTAGACACTAGAAGATAGGGCCCACATTTATAGGATTTATAATATGGTCCTACCATTATAGAGATTATAATATGGGCCCACCTTTTTTTATTGTGACCATGTGACCCGCCTTTAGAATTATAAAGTGGGGCCACCTTCTTTGAGATTGTGAACATGGGTTATACCTTTAGGATAAGTGAGAGAATTTTGAGTCTTTAAATGACATTCTTT
The DNA here is from genome assembly GCA_003546025.1 of Camphora micrantha. NCBI lineage: Eukaryota > Viridiplantae > Streptophyta > Magnoliopsida > Laurales > Lauraceae > Camphora > Camphora micrantha. The sequence continues at coordinate 22,731,435 of QPKB01000010.1, forward strand.
GAAAAGAAAAAATAATTGGGCCAGCAAGTTATTTATTAAAAATCATAAATTTTTTTTGTTCCAACTTTCTTATGTCAGTGGGTTGAGATTTTTAAGATTCCTTCCCATGAGATCAAAATTTAGAACAGTGATTTACGTACTTATACCAAACATGTTTTCGACAACCTTATCTCATGCAAACATCCGAATGGCATGATGCCAAACACACCATTTTTTTTTTTTTTTTAAGAAACAACTTGTTGGCACAATTATTTCCTACTTATCTCTTATCTCTTATCTCTTATCTTTTAAAATAACCATTTAAAGGGTCCAAATCATCTCACTTATACTAAAGGTAAGCCCCATGTTCACAATGTCAAAGAAAGTGACCTCACTTAGTAATTACTAAAGGTTGGTCACATGGTCACAAATCACAAAACGTTGGCTCATATTATAATTCATATCATGGTGGGACCACATTATAAGGCCCCATGTTCAAATTTATAAAAGTGGGCATCGCATTGTAATTTCTAAAGGTGCCCGTGTCCACAGTCACAAAAGAGGTTGCCCCACTTTATAATTCTTAAAGATGGGTCATATGGTCACAATCGCAAAAGGTGGAGCCACATTGTAAATTCTATGAATGTAGGTCAACATTTTTGAATCCTATGAATTTTAATTTTTAAAGGTGGGTACCCCATTGTAATTTTTAATGCTGGGTCATGTGTTCACAATCAATAAAAAGATGGGCCCACATTGTAAATTCTAAGAATGTGCCCCTATGTTCTAATTTCTAAAGGTTGGCGCACCACATTGCAATTTTCAAAGGTGGTTCATGTGTCCATGATAAAAAAAAAATGCCGCTCCACTTTCTAATTCTTAAATGTGGGTCACATGGTCATGATTGCAAAAGGTGGACCCACATTGTAAATCCTATAAATGTGGGCCCATATTCTAATTTCTAAATGTGCATATGATGTTGTAATCTCTAAAGGTGGGTCCCATATTTACATTCACAAAAAGGTGGCCCCACATTATAATTCCTATAAAGTGGGCCCGTACTGTGAATCCAATGAATATGAGCCACATGTTTAATTTTTAAAGGTGGGTACTACATAATCCTACAGGTGGGTCCCATATATGACAATAATAGAGTGCCACAAATAATAAAATGTGGTATCTAATGCAAATCAATTTAGAGAGTCAAGATAATTTACTACTCTAATTATTCTCCGTCTCTAATCATCCATTTCGGTGTAACTTTCGGTTATCTAATGTACTTTTTAGCTTTGACTTGGTATTACATAGAATATGAAGTACATATAAGAGTCCCCTAAATTAAAACCTATGGAGGTTCGTATAACATTTTAATAAACACTTTGCACAGTAAATCGCTTGTCAAAGAAGTCCTAAAGACACTTGTCCCTTGATCCATTTCAAGAAAGTTCAAAGCAAATAATTTATCATGCCTTTCAACGACTTGGATTTGTCAAAGATCGACATTCAATTATGACAATCAAATTCAGGAAATTGGACTTAAAAACACTCATTTAATAGTCCTAAAAACCCTTTAATTTAACAGGTTTTAAAACTAAAAACCAGAATTTCCAAACTATGAAAATTGCCCAGAATCTCCGCCAGCATTCGGCTAGCTTAAGGCCAGCTATTTGGTAAGCACGAACTTCTACAGATTCCTGCAGGTCTACATTCAGCCGGCTGTTCGGCTACCGTTCAGCTAGCCGAACAGTTTCCAATTCTGCAAAAATATTTTGAAATGAGTTCTGAAACTTGACCATAATTGATTCATACAATACTTCCAGCATCTATTATCAATTGAACTGATGATACTTGCCTCAATTTGGAATCAAACACTAAAACCCCTCCTTTGTAACCTCAATTTGAGACAAATTCCACCCCTTGAACCTTTTTTACTAACCCTAACGTCATGAAACAACAAGAATGGAAACAATGAGTTGTTTGGGTTGGAGAAGAATCCAAATCACTTTAATGAAACTCAAAATCTCTGTAGAAACTATTGAACACTTACTTTGAAGCTTGATGAAGTGAAAAAACTGAAGTTTCCTTTAACTCTTAACACCAAAGAAAAACGAAATATTGGTGAAGAAGATGAAGTAAACACAAATCTTCTTCCAAAGTCCTTTACACAGCCTCTCCCTTGTCAGTTGATGGAGAAGAAAGGAAAAAGAAAAGTATGGTTTAGTTCACTGCTGGTTTGTGCTGGAACTGATAGATTGAAATGCAATTTGAGTTCTTTTAACATTATATAACCTGAATTTTGCACATAACCCCTATGACATAACCGTATTTACTTTTTGAGTCAAATGAAGACTCAATTGATCAATAAAAGATCAAATTATTATATTATATTATATTATATTATATATGAAATTATATGTGAAAGGGATTGATTCCATTTGAGAAATCAGTCCCAATTCGTACAATTGATTTTGACCTTCCCAATTTCTTTTGACCCCTTTGAATGCCCTTTATTCCACGTCCCCCACTCCATTTAACTCATGAAAACGTTTTTTCTTTTAAAAAACAAAACGCATCAAAACAATTATCTTTTTCTTATCTCCTCCACTTTAACTGCTCTTCAACCATTCCCCTACTCCCTCATTCTCACGTTTTTGCTCTCTTATTCTTCTTCATCCTCCACAATAATTCCCCTCTTCGGAGGAAGCAGCCACCTACGTCTACAAGTAAGATCCCAGCCGCTCCACCACTTACCTGGCACTCTATTCGAATGGGCACCAGTTTTATCACCATACATAGAATCGACTCTTCCTTGAAGGCAAGCCTCATCTATGATTGTGGTCTGGGATAATGCTTAGTAGTAGAGAAATCCTCCCATTTGACCGTTTCCTGCAGTCATCGAAATCGCCATCTCCTTCATCAAGCTGTAATGTATACCTTACAGTGATTACCTTGATTGACTGGCTCTCCTTTTTTATTCCTTTTTAGATCTAGCTTTTGTTTCTATTTAAACATCTTAATCTCAATTGGTTATGAAGAACATTATGTCTACCCACCATGTGTTGTAATGTTATAATGATTTTCTGCACACCAACTATATGTTAAAATGCTTGAGTCAATTGTGATTGGCTTCGTAAGATCATCATAGTATTTTTTTTTTCCAGTTCACGCATCCATTATGTATGACAAGGATCTCACTGATTTTGGATTTTCATTATGTATGACATGGACCTTACTTATTCTATTGTATGGTGATAGTAACTATGGTGTGTTGAGAAGATAGGGAAGTCCAAATGCTACTATGATTATATATCAAGTGAAAGACCCCAAATGTTTCAACAAATTAAGTGATTTCCCAAAAAAAATAAAATGCTACTTAATTTCTTTTTTCGATGTTTTGCATTTGGTTTCTGACTTACTTGAACATTGTTATTGAAGTATCCAAAGGTTGTCTCTTATTGGGCCTTTTGTTGATCCTGAACATCCTTTTTTACATTGAACGTGAATCAGTGAATTATTATGCTGTTTCCTTCTTTACTATCAATTTGGATTGTATTCATTAAAATTAAAGGGTAGTTCAAATGCTTAAGCTTTTCAGTAAATATTGATTTTCCACTATGTAGCCTCCCCAGGCCAATGTTCTGTTGTTTTTTTTTTCCTCTTTCTTTTTCTTTCCCAATGTTTTAGGATCTCTTGTACATGTCTCACGTGTAGAAACAAAGCATGCAATACTATGCAAAAACCTCTTGTATCTTATAATTCATTGTCATGCACATAATGTATGCAGTGTTTCCATTTTTAGTAAATTTTCTGACCACAACACAAACACACACACGCACACAAAAGATTTAAAAAATAAATAAAGAGAGGGAAAAAAAGAGATTAAAAGAAAAGGAAAACTTTGTTATTTGTTAAAGATATTTACTTAAAGATACTCAAAACAAAGCATAAAAACATTAAGTAAAAGATTTTTGATAACAATAAAATGGAGAAAAATGAAGAGCGCAAGGAAGTTTATTATTAATGCAACCACTCTGAACGTTCTTTTTTATCTTTCAATCATCAGAGCTGTGAGTTGTAGCCTAGTGGGCAGATGAGAATTATCTGAACTTGGCAGTTCTCCATTTAAACATTACTTTCATTTGGTCGTAATCAGTTATGCAGCTAGCTAAAATTCTAAATTCTCAATATCTAATGAAGTTTAATGTTACTTTTATGTCTAAACTTTAGTCTAGCATGTCTACTTTCAGTCATCTTAATTTATATTCAAATATGCTTGTGTAATAAATTACCTTTTGTTCAGCATTAATTGCTTTGTAAGTGCCAACACCGCTGAACTACCAATAATCTGACAATACGGATTTCTTCTTTTCTTCTTGGTTTTTTTTGGAACCGTGGAAATAAAGTGAAACTTCCAACAAGGTTACTAAACTGATCTTTCTGTGGGATTCACTTGTAACACTAAGCTGCCTTGCCACTCAGTGGTTTGGCCATGATAATAGAGACTTATGAACGATCTCCTTTTGTTCATGATAAGTCCTTAAAAATGTATATTTTCATGCACATTCTTAACCATTTTATGGACTTATTAATCCAAAAGAGTCTCATTTAAGGGCATATCATGTTTTTATGCATTTTGGGTTCATTGTAGCGCATTCATGTATAATTTTCTCAAAAAACATACTTTTTTGCATAAAATCATGAAACCTGCCATTTTTTGGAACCTTATTTTTGGAAAGTTTTTCCGAATTTATTTTTCTCATCATAAATCAATTTTTTTCATCATTAGTGAATTCGAGTAAAGTCATGCATAATGATGTGCATTATTTTTATTGACATTTGTGTGAGATGGGCCCACTATCATGCATTTGTGATATTTTTGTTCAAAATTATTATTTTAAAAAGACTTTTACTCCTTGCTTGTAGATCATTGGAGATATGGGTCCTAAGAGACATTTTTGGAAGGAAGAAAGAAACAGAAAAAGGAGAGGAAGAATTTTCAAGAAATTGCGAAAAATAGCTTTGTGGGTTCCACGCACATGCGGACATCCAAGAGGGTCCACCTTATTTGCACAAAATCTCAAGGTCAATTTGAAAATAATTCAAGATAATCAAAGAAAATCCATAAAGGGCCAAATCAAGGAAGAAGATTTTCAAAGAGACAAAAGTGGAAAGACTATACACATATTGGGCATTCAATCTGCTCTTGATTCCAACTTGGAGTTTGCCACCGCATATAAATATTCTTCCATTGTTTAATTGTCTCTCTTAAATGCCAAGTCAAAGGAAGATTTTCTAAAGAAGGAAATATGACAAGTGCATGAAGATAGAATGGAGAAAACTTACTAAGTGAAGAAGATTCTTGCAACAAAGTAGGGATTTGAGAGAAGGAATAGGGCAGCCCATGCCCTATTTAAAGAATGCCTTGGAAGTCTATTACTTTTCATGAAGGAAAAAAAGCCCCACACTAGTATTATTCATCCACCATTCTACTCATCTCCTTTCTCTACCATAGCCCATCTCTCTTCAAGAAGGCTTGTCTTAACTTGTTGCTTCAACTAGAAAGGTTCCTTTCATCCTAGTATGCAGTTTTTTTTTTTTTTTTTTTTTTTTTTTTTTTTTTTTTTTTTTTTTGAAATTTTAATTCTCCATCTTTTATCTAAAAACATTGTATATTAGTAAAAGTGTGATTGTTTTTTCATTATTCTGTTTCTTATGGTGATTAACGCTTAAATTCTATTTTCTTTGGTGTTGTTCTTGGATTAACAACCCAAGATCCTAAGGGCATGAAATAAGTAATTATGAACCCGGTTTGAGAATAAAAAGAAAAGAGCACACTTATCACAATCTACTTTTATTGCAATTCCCACACATTTAATTTCTTGTTAATGCCACACTTTACTTTTATGCAATCCACACATTTAATTTCTTTCCACTGCATACAGTTAAATTCAAGCACTTGTTGCTTTCTTTTCTTATTATGTTCCTTGTGCATTTATGTGAATTTTATGCATAGTTTATGGTTGGGATTAGAGTTCATTGCATGTATCTTCATATCATAAAGTTTGTGCATGTTTAAGTGGCTGGAAATTGAAGCCTTTAGATCTATAAGAAAGAAAAAAAAATCAGTTTTGATGAACCTAAGTTGGACATCCAAACAGTCCACATATGACAAACTTTTGAAGCATGAAATCAATGGATAATGGACAAATCATTGGTGATTAATTGAAAATAAAGTTTCGTACAGATTTAAAGATAAAATATCATGACTTGGATGACAAATTTTGGACAAGAACAATGCTGGAAAAACAGTTCCTAACACCAAACAACCCACTTTCCGCATAATTTCAGCAAAACTGCATAAACAGTTTTTGGAAAAAAAAAACTTAAAGTGAGTAGACCAGTCAAATCATAGTATTTATCTATGAAATTTGGGAAAATTGAAGTTGAACATATGGTCTATCACTTCCCAAAATTTCAGATAAAAAAGATTTCAGGAGGTTGGTGAACCAATGGCTTGAACATGGCATGTTAGGCTATTTATGTGCAGAATTTCTTCACAGTTTCAATTTTTAGGGCAACTTTGTGTGCACACCCTTTCCGCGGAAAGGGAAAATTTCCACGTCAGCAAATTCCATAGAAATAGAAACCTCGGAAAAGGATTTCCGCAGAATTTAGAAATTCATGTTTAGTGCGAGTTTTTTTTCCTCATTGAATTGGTGCTAATGTTATTTGGTGTGCGGTTGTGGATTCCATATAAAAAATCAAATTTTCTTATTTGGTGAAACATTTTTTTGAAGAAAAATAACATAATATATATATTATTCAACATCAAATGATAATTTATTTTTAAAAAAAATAAAAATGAAAGAGTGTAGGCTTTTGGGTTGAAATGGAAAAGAGTGAGGAAACGATCGAGAAGTTTTCCAAAGAAATCCATTTCCTTTACAGCCTCATAGGAAACCCATTTCCAGCATTAGTAAGGAAAATGCTGACAAGGTAGGAAAGCGTTTCCATGGAATTGTCCTGAATCAAACACATGAAAAATAGGTTTTCCGTGGAAAACCGTCCACTTTTCTGTAGAAAAGTGTTACACAAACATGTTTATGCATTTACATCTCATTCGTTTTAAATCCTTTTTCACTACCCACACGGTTTTGTTTCCAACGCACCCAAGTCCATGAGTGAGCGTCAAAACCCAATGTTCAATAACAGTAACAATCATCTCTTGGCTCATGTGGCTCGGTCCCCGTGGGCTCTAGCCCAATCTTGCCTCGAGGCTATAAATTCAGAATCCTCACACATGTGGTGCCTGACACAAAGAATCCTAAACAGATAATCAGTGAGGGGCTAGGCTTTCTTGCACGAACAAGATTCAACAACATTAGAGAAACTACTTTATTCCGAATCAAATCAAACTTCAAACAAACTTCAGTAATAGTTCTCTTTAAGCCTTACAATCAAAGCCCCCTAGCCTCAACACTTCAACCAAACCTCAAAACAAACAAAACATCAAAGGGGATCCTAAATCCATCATCTAAATTCTCAATGTGATCCTCAAACAAAGTAAAGCAAACGAAGCTAATGAACATGTTCGTTACATGTAGATAGTACCAGACGGTACAATTTAAAATCAAAAGCGATAGACAATCCAATCCTAAGTACAATGTTAATTCTAAAGCATCGTACAACCTATTCAGTCAACGAAAGGAATTAGGGTTCACGATACCCGGACGAACAATCTTCGTGCATAGGTTTAAAGAAAGGTATCCTGTTGTCCCGTACCGTTCAAGATTGAATTTGGTTAAGTCCCGATACAACCGGATTAACCGTGAAGAATGTCGGCCCAAACATCCTCACAATAAATCAAATGAGTCCACAAAAAGTGTAACCAGGTTCCACCTAAGTTCATCCAAGAATAAGGTGAAAAATCCTTTCCAAGAAGGAATTCACAGTTGGCCTGGTCTACCTAGCCCTTGGCCGATCGACCCTATACACAGTAAGCCCTGTCGACCTGAGAAAGTCAGTTCGACCTTCTCCATGTGTACCCGGTCTACCCGGCCCAGGCTCAGTCGACCGATAGTTGTAAGAGAAAAGGGGGAACAGTGTTTTGGTCAGGTTCCAGAGAACCTGACTCTGTGTGGCCGGTCAACTGAGACCTATGGGCAGTCGACCGCGTGCACTGCGGAAACAAAACTACAAGTTCTGTTTCTGCAGTGAATGGGTCCAAATCTATTCCTCTCTTCTTTGAACCTGATATACAACCAAAATCATGCATATAACAAGTCCATTCTAATTCTAACAATCCATCTAATTAAGCTATAAACATCATAATCCATTTTATTAGGTTAACAACCTAATTATCATGTTTTCAAACCTCTAACGCATCAATTGAACCATTAACATCTAAATCCTCATTTGTCCATAAAAATCAAGGTAGACAAACATATCAAGCATAAATATAGATATATACTTGCCTTAGATGAAGAGCTTAAGAAAATCCAAGAGAAATTTGGGGAAAAACCCTTTTTGAGCTCAAAGTAGTGAAAATGGCTTCCAAACCCAAAACCTCTCTACAAATGAAATGCAAGGGGAGGGGTGAGCTCATCTAATCCATTTCTAATCCAAAGGAAGAAGATTAGCTAAGTCTACAAGCTTTAGGAGCTTACTTTTGAATGGGTTTTGAATGAAAAGCTTAGAAAAGTGAATGGTTGTGATCTTAGGAGCTAGAGGAAGAAGATGGGAGGCTTGGTCGTCGACGCCGGAGCTCCGGTGGCCGTCAGCAGTGAGGAGTCAGTGAAGGGGGCTGGGTCTTGAGGAGGCACAATGAATGGGAGAAGAGATGAATAACAGATGGGGGTTGGGGTTGATATTAGGTTAGATTAAATGGGTAATTGAAGTTTAGCCCTTGGTTTACTAATGTGATCATTTGGGCCTCTTCGACGCGTCGAATCGAAACGCGACAGAAGACTAATGTTCGTAAAATGTCGAGACCTACCCGATGCACCCAAACTCACAAAAACTCATAATCTCATAAAAACCCCTGAAAACTTCCCAAATTGCAAACCACCCCCTTATTCTACTCAAACACACTCCAAATCACGCGAGACTTCGCACGCGAGATCCATACGTCAAACCCGACTTGCTAGGACTCTAAACACACTTACTAACTAACCAAGAAATTAATTATAATTAATAGAAGATTAAGATACAGGTTGTTACGGTAAGTATTAAAAAATGAGTGTTTATGTAGTCAATAACCTAACTTGCTAGTAATATCCATTTAGTTCTTTTATTCTGTAAAATGATTCCATGACTAAAGGTGTACCAAAACAGTCCATTTCAAACACTCAAACGAGAAAGAAGAAGTTGATCAATTTACTGCCTAAAGTTGATCAAGACTAGACTATATGCAATTGGAATCAGAAGTCAGTGTACTGTAACAAACTTTTCCTTTTTTAATATGTATCCTTGTTTTGGCCTTTATTTTTCCTCTTTAGTGGTGTTTAGTTGGTGGGATTTTTTACAGTTATTCTATTTGCTATAAGATTTTAAAATTCCCTGTTTCATTGGTATTTCCTTGTTTCTTTTCTCTCATTGAAAACTACTTTACTTTCTCTCCCATTTTTTTTTTCTCTTATTCCTCTAATGAAGACGCATGTGTTCTCTTTTCCATGGTAGGATTCTATGAATTGTGATTGTTCCTCTGCTTGATCGAGATTTTTTCAGTGGCTGATTGTTTCCATCTAAAAGGTACTGAAATGGGTTCTTCCATCTCATGAATTCTTCTATATGTTTGTTTTCTTTTCATCATTTTTTTCCTAGCTTTCCTTGGAAATGGCACGAAGAGAAGAGGGACATCCCCTTTATTTGTGTTTTAGGTATGCTAGAAGTTTGATAATTTGAATGTATGGTAGTTAAAAGTTTAAAATGCTCTCTGTGGAGTATTTTTGTGTTTTATGTATGCTATATGTTTGATAATTCGTTCACTTATCTATGTAGAATCTGAAATGAATGTTGAAGGATTGATAGTGATGCACACTATTGAAATGGGGCTAAGATGATCTAAAGTTTATTTTTCTTTCATTATATTTTATTCAAATCTATGTTATTTTTCTTTTCTGTGTTCAAAATATTTTTCTCTTTCAGTGATGGTTGTGAACAAAGTCATGGATACGCGTTTTGGACGTAAGTGTTAGTAAAAACAGAATTAAAGCCGAAGTACCCACAAACTACACATTCTTTAAGTATGATTACTTTTTGACTTGTTGGATTACATTTCTTGGACTAGCTTCAAAGAAAGTTGGCTACAACTAGCTAAATATGCTCACGGGCATCATGCATCTTAATTCATATGCCATCATCTTGTTTAAAGCCTTGTAACACTTATCTAATCTGGTGGGCTTTGTGTGTGCTACTTCTTCAATCATCCTTATTTAGTGCTAAATTCTTTTTGCCCTGCAATATTATATATTGTGTATAATTACTTGCTTCCAAGGAGGTCGATCCCTTATATATTGGATTGAATCTTTTGTTTTCCAGACTAATGAGAAATCTTTTTTTTTTTTTTTTTTACTCAAGAGGATGGATGTGTCTCTAGGTTTGGATCCTATGCTTTGGATTTTGACCCAATTCCAACTATGGACCCTAGTGAGCATTATTATTACTGCTGCTATGATGATGACGATCATCATCATCTAGAGTTTGTATGTGAACATCTCAACTTCTCAAGCTTCAATTGCAAGAATTTTAATTAATTGCTTGCTTCGGTTATTGCAGTTCAAGTGAGCATATTAATGGTTTCATTTATGCAGGGTTTTCGGTGGATTTGAGAAGATAGGATGTTTGGTAAGATTATTTCTTCTGAGGAGGTTTTCTTGATTGGAACTCTTATTGATAGTTCATAACATGTTCGTTCATTTTCTAGATATGTAATCTTGTAACCATATCCAAGCTTCTGAATGGCACACTTGTCATTCCAGAGATCCAAGAAAGCACTCGATCAAAAGGCATAAGGTTTTTCCAGTTACATATCTTATGTTGATTCTTAAATTATTAGTTAATGTGGTCGTTCTTTTCCATGGACATACAGATCAACATTCTCAAGTTTATCTTGAGTTGCCTTGGACATCAACAGGATGTATAAATGAATGCAGATCAACATTCTCAAGGTCAGTTTGAACTTTAAAGACTTGAATCCAAATTTCATTTACCTTGAGATTTGTGATACAAGTGAACATGGCATCAGTATGGAAATATTGTTTTAATATATGTAGAATATCTGTTAATGCAACCTTTCTTCTCATTTATTTTTTTTTTTTACTTTCTAGACCAGGCAAATCTAAGCTAAAATTCGAGATGAAGTTGTACCAAGAAATGGTTGTAAGCCAAATGAAGCAAATGAGTGAGGATAACCAACAATTGATCTGGCTCAATAACAAGGTTGCGAAACAGAAGCAGAACAAAAAGGCTTTAGTGGAGACCGTGGGGCTGATGAGCAATCAACTCCGTATTGCCAATGAAGATGGTAGGATCGTGAGATTGAGGTCCAAAGTTGATGTATTTAGTTAGAAGGTTGTAGGAGGTGGATATATCATGTATGGATATACAAATAGTATAAATTGTATATTTGAATTCAAGTTAGTCTATTGAATTCAATTTTAGATTTTGTTAACCATTGGTGGTTGTTTTTTATGAATGTGTATAGATGTGAATGCCACAGTTTGTTATTTATTTTAAAATGCATTAGGTGGCATAATAAAAAGAAATTGCTACTATAGAATTTTTTTTTTCATTAGGAACGGTTATAAACCTTGCCCAATAAAATAGAACAGTTTTAAATGGTTCTGGAATACTTTAAAATTAAAGAATTGGAACGGCTTAAGAACGCTATCGGAATGGTTCAGAATCGTTCCAATATAGGAATGGTTTTGGAATGTTTTCGGAACAGTCGTGAAATTGTTCCAAGATAGAAAAAAAAAGAGAAACGGTTCTAGAACAGTATTGGAACTGGTCGATACTGTTCCAGAATTCAAATGTTGGAACGGCAAGTGCCCATTCCAAATTTCCGATTTCAGAACAGATTCAAACCGTTCCAATTTATTTGGAACATCATATTTTGAGACAGACTGAGACCGTTCCAATTTCTAATAGGAATGGATGTGAACCGTTCCTAATGTCAGTTTTTGGTGTAGTGGATCCTATGAGTTCTTTGTACTAGAAAACACTCTAAACCATTCCATGCAACTTGAAAGTTCTATAAATACATCCAACCACTTACTTGTAGCTTTAGTGAAGAGACTTTCTCTTCATTTTTAACTCCAAGAAATGGAATACAAGTTGAGGAAGAAGAAGAAGAAGTTGAGGTTCTCTTCCACCCACATGTAAAGCTCCAAACTCTCTCAGTTGATGGAGAACATGGAAGGAAGAAGAAGAAGAAAAGATCCTAGGGTTGCTTGTGCTGGAATAGACGATTGAATGAACTTTGAGTTCATTGAAAACCTTATAAGCCTTCTTTTGCATAAAAACCCCTTCACTTCTATTATTTACATTTCGAGTCAAATGAAGACTCATTTGATCCATTTGAGGTCAAATGAAATCAAGCCTATTATGAAAGTTAATGTATTGATCTTTGAAATACACGCGTTGGTATCAAGAGTGACCGTATTCGACAAAATACACGATAATTCGTATATACGGAAAAGTCCTTGTTTTTCCTTGCTTGATTCTAAAATCAATTTAATTAGTTCAATCTCCTTCATTATCATTTCATTACGCCCAAATCATTCATTTGTGGCTAATTCAATTCCATTTGGTCATTAACCATCATTAACTTAATTAAAAAATGATTAATTAGCATTAATTTCAATCAATTAGAGTTAATCTTGATTAACTCTGGACGGGATGTAACAGTAGTTGACTTGCTAGGAATTCTAAGGTGGTTAGAAATGAAGAAACAAAGATGAATATTCACACTAACCTTCAAATGATCTCCCCATTCTAAGGTGGTTAGTAAGTTGACAAATGAATCTGACCCCACCCAATTTTGACACAAATCCAACCTCTTTATCAACCAAATGAAAACCCAATCAATGACCTCTTTATCAAACAAAATGAACTTCCTATAGAGTAGTTTACAATAGTGTATTTGTAGCCATGTGTGTGCCTTTGCAAGCTCATGCACATGCATTTTGATACTTCACAAAATGTACTGCAGTGTCTACAAAATTTACTGGTAATTTACCAGAACCAACAATAATATTGTGATACAACAAGTTGGAGAACATAGAACCATATCCTGGAAAATGAAAGATGGAAGACTACATGTATCAAAAAGTGACAGAGAAATGATAAAAGAAATGCTTCATTGTGACCATCAAAATGTAAAAAAGCTAATTCTTTTTCATACAAAGCATACATAACCATTAAGCACAACAACTATATCAACTCCAATTGACTGTCACGTCCATTTTTTACACACCAAATATATGCAACAAGAAAGAGAATAATGAAAAACATAAAGGCAAATCCATTTTCATGTTTGCTTCCAATATTTTTGGATCTCTATACATTCTCTTAGACGCAGTATTTCCAACCTCATTTCTTCAATGGAGCTTTTCATTTTTTCCATTTTCGCTTCAATTTGGCCACTTCAAGAATTTGACTTGGGAATCCATTTCGACCTAACTTCATCCATCCAAATTAGAAGACCACGGCTCTCTCTCCCTGCAATAAAATGCATCGTAATATAAATAATATTGTAGTCAAAAGAATACATTAATGGATGATGTTGGAATGTTAGCTTACATGCAACTCTGGACCTTTCCAAAATTTGCACCCAGGGTTGGATGTTGTACGAGAAGTCTTTGGAATCATAGACCCGTATCCACATGGACACTTTGGAGCCCTTTCTAAGTTTCGTAATGAAAGTGATGATGACCTGCCTACATATTGTCGAGCTAATATATTAATTCATATTACATTGGACATACATAAGATTTACATGTTAGAAATAAATAAAATATTTCAATTAACATACTTGAAGATGACATGATCAGAAATGACAATCTCTACTTGGACTTTTTGACAACACTCAGATTTTCCTTCAACAAATCTACCCGTAAATGCAATCAAAACTCCTTTAAAAGAGAATGGCCAATAGGAGTGATTCAATAACCAAGATCAACATTCATACAACAAAAAAAGGTGTGAGAAAAACTCATTATTTTGTTCCTGAAATGGTTCTTTTGATAACCTAAAAACTGGGTATGGGACAATGTGTTTGGGACAATGTGGGTGCTGGAAACCAAGTTAGATGGACTTCCACCTTTCTTGCCCAAAACTAAATCTAAAGTATGTCCCTAGACCACAAACACACTACCAACTATCAAATTCAATGAAATCTACGGATGCATAAACTAGCAAAAACCAAAAATCTTAGCAAAAATGAGAAAGCTTCTCTCTCTTCTCTCCTGTCTCCTCTCTCAATAAATTAATTCACAGACAACAATAAAAATCCCAATTTCCACTTTAAATAACCAAAGAGCTTAAAAGGCCAAATAAAATCACAAACTACACCAAACATCATAATTCCAAAAGGAAGAAAAGAAAAGCATATAAACCAAATATTCAAAAGCAAAAACATTGATCAACTGACCCCAAAAGTTAATTTTTGAGATTTTCTTCAGTCGCTCCAACAATCACCCAAAGACCAAAACTAGATAGCAAACCAAGAAAACTCATTTGTAGGGAAAAAAAAAAACCACTTTGATCAAATCACCATATACCCAAAACGAACAACTATACAAGGAAAGAACCCCCAATATCCAATCAGTTCAAAACCCCACTTCACACAATTTTTTATGAAACAAGGTATGAAATGAATCTATCTATCTAGCCCACAAAAAAGTTATATATTGAGAAACAAATATGCCATTTTCACTTCCAATCATCATCTCCAAGGGGCATGGAATCACGAAATCATGAAGTTTAGAGATACAAAAAGATGCTCATTAAACCTTAGAAAATCCAAAGAGAGTCTCAATTACCTGCCTCTTCTTCCCCAGACCCGCTTTAGTTCTTCTCGCAAGAGCCCCTATTCGTAGTGGGCGACGATGTTCAGAGAGGAGAGACGAAACGATGTTGAGATGAAACCTGATGAGTGAGAGGGAGGAGGTGTGACAGAGAGGTGAGAGATGAAACGACGCTGAGATGAAACGAGACGAGTGAGAGGGAGGAGGTGCGACAGATTGGTGAGAGAGATTTGGGAGATGGGTTCCAGAGTGGAGAGAGGAGAGGTTTTCAGAGAGGAACAAAGGCCACTTCAGAAAAAGGGAGGTGCAATGGAGAGATGAGAGACAGATATGGGTGATGAGTTTCAGAGAGGAGAGAGAATAGAGAGGGTCTAAAAGAGGAGATGGATCAAGAGATGGGTTTGAGATAGGAAAAAGATCTTTTTGAGAGAAAATACTGGGTGGGCGATGAAATTTGATGAAAATTTTCCCGTCACAGTTGCATTTGGCATGTTTGAGCTCATGGTATCCTGCACATGAGCTGAGGAGAGGCCTCCTCAACATGGGCCCCCTCATATATATATATATACACACACACACACACACACACATATAGGGGGACATTCAAGTGCATAGGTGAGGGACAAACTTAATGGAATCCACTTAGGGCCTTACCGATCATGGGACTTGGGGGATGAAAAAGAGATTTCTTGGATGGGGCCATATATCAAGCTTGGGGTCAATCACATACCTTTAACTCCTTCATCTATGGCCCACAAATTTAACGTCTTTTATATTAAAGAAAAAAATTGACCCTTGACCCAACGGTCCAACTCACTTGAATAAGTGAAAGTTGATAAATCCAGTGTAATTCAGGAGGTCCCATGTATGTGAATGATTTGAATGTTTCATAAAGTCGGCCCCACTGTATTGTCTCTCGCAGTAATATGGTGAGGGATGGATGCACATGAATATTTCCCATATATATATAGTGAAATTCTCTAAAATTCCCCCTTTTCCGCCCCTCTTTTGTTTTTTATATGAGGCCCATGTTGAGTCAATCTAGTCCCCTCCCATATGAATAGTCACGATTCCAAGTTTGACATTCACCAAGCTTTTCCTCACCATTGAATTGAAATCATAATAAAATGATGCCTTTAAACCATTTAATTTTAGGGCCATGGATTAGAAGGTTATGATCTTATGGACTCAAGATTTTGCATATAGGTACGCCCCATCTGAATCTTTCTATCCAATAAACTTCCATGATCATTATGCATCCCAATCAGCCCAACTAGGAAGGGCGTTTATATATATATATATATATTTATAAAGAGAGCAAGGCTTTCTTAAGCTCGAGTTTAGGATATAATTTCATAAGCTCATGCTTGTGGGGCCCAGCTTTGGTCCATCCAAATGGACCAAACACATGACCACCCTAAATTGCACATGTCCATCAACTTTCGGTCAGATCCGAATTTACTGGACTGTTGGATCGACTATGTATCAATTCGAATGGACTGTAGACCATTAAACTTTTGGGCCCATATGGAGATGATAGAAATTACGGTTGGGGCTTCTTTTTGCAGAGAAGAGGATCCTAGGGAGTCCTTGAAATCCCCACATCGCCATCCCCAGGTGGGCCCCACCACACACTTGAGCTTACCTTATCCTAAGCTTGAGCTTAATATGTATATGTATGTATGTCTGTATATATATATATATATATATATATGAGAGATGCTCTCACCTTACTACGAGAGATAAGGTGGGGGATACATATGTATATATATATATATATGAGA
This sequence comes from Camphora micrantha, assembly GCA_003546025.1. Lineage (NCBI taxonomy): Eukaryota > Viridiplantae > Streptophyta > Magnoliopsida > Laurales > Lauraceae > Camphora > Camphora micrantha. The sequence continues at coordinate 22,748,227 of QPKB01000010.1, forward strand.
GATGCTCTCACCTTACTATGAGAGATAAGGTGGGGGCCCTTACCTTACTATCCAATGCCAACAACTTAAAAATGTGAGGGTCCCCACTTTATATCTCATAGTAAGGTGAGAGATGCTCTCACAGGAGCACCTGCCTATATATATATATATATATATATATATATGAAGAAGGCTCCCCTAAGCGTCTTCAGCTAGGGCGTGCAATCCGCACGTGTGGCAGAACCAAGATGAAAATTTCGAGGCGTGTTCCTTTTTTTCACATTTCCCCCTTTCGACTGTAGCTAAACCTATTCTATCACTATCGCTACAACTCTCCCTCTCTCGTCTCTCTCTCACAGGCGTCATCAGATCTCGCCGCAGCTCTCCCTCTCGTAACTCGTTATCAGTCGGAGCAGTCAATGCTATCTCTTTGAAAAGCATTTCTCTCTACAGCTCTCCCTCTCTCGTCTTTCCGTGTGATGACTACTTCGCCATGCGCTCCCATCTCTGCCCAGATCCAAAAAAGGGGACTTTGCCTCTCTCGCCTCTCTCCTTCTCGGTGCTTGGTTGAAGATTACGAGACATGATTATTACAAGGATTTGAGAAGGGGTGGAATCGATGGAGATTCTAATGAGGAGGAGGAATCGGATGGGAGGATTACTCCTCATGAGTTTCTGGCAAGGCAGTTGGCGAGTACGAGGATTGTTTCTTTCTCAGTTCATAAAGGGTTGGGTCTCTAAAAGGGATGGATCTGAGCAGGATGAGGAATGAGATTTGGCAGAAAGCTGGGTTTGAAGATTAGAGATTAGAGTCCACCCAAACATAGGAAAAGGAAATGGGAATTTGTTTTCTCTGTTTTTTCCCTTTTTCCATAGAGAGAAGATAGAAGAAGGCCCCTTTTTTTCGTTTTCTTTTGTTTTTTTTTTTTATTTTGTTTGGGTATGATGATAGGTGATGGAGGGATTCATGGGTGTTATTCTAACTTTGCCATTCAAATCTGAATGTGGGTTATTTATATATTTCTGGTTCTTTTAATGCCTCTGTTTGAGTGACCATTGATGGGTTCTTTGTATTCTAACTGATGATCTGAAATCTTGCAATGACTCTACTGTTGATGGGCATTGATCATTTATGTTGCAGAAAAATGTCAGTAGAGTCTGTACTCTTCTTCATCATCTCAATCATGCCTAGTGATAAGATTCAAAATTTTAAGATCTTTTCTTTAATAATAATGGTCTCCATGTGAATAACTCTTCTTCATCATCTCAATCATGCTTAGTGATAAGATTCAATATTTTAAGATCTTTTCTTTAATAATAATGGTCTCCATGTGAATAACTCTTCTTCATCATCTCAATAATGCCCAATGATAAGATTCGATATTTTAAGATATTTTCTGAAATAATAATGGTCTCCAAGTGAATAAACAATCTTTCCCTGAAGAGCATGGTGCCATCCATTTATAGTAGTTCATGCATTGTCTGAAGAAACAGAAGTGATACCAGAAAGTATTGGGGCTCTTTCACTTGTGTAAATCCAGAAATACCCAAAAGGTGGAAGAAATCATATATGCACATGAGACAAGACTGAGAGGGAGAGAGGCGAGAGAGGCACAGGCGGATCGGAAGGGGATCTTTTGCAAAAGAGGGAGGCTTGTTTCGAATCAGGCAAAAAAGGGCAAAAATAAGCGGGCCCTGAATTTCTGTCACATGGGGGATTCGCACGATCGAGCTTATGCTCCCCTAAGTTACAACTTACGAGAGCATATATATATATATTTATATATGGGCATCTGACATAGGACCTTGTATTTCAACGTAACCTCATATGAGATGAATGCTTATTTGTTAGTACATGTGCAAGAAAAAGTAAAAAGGCTTTTTAAGCTTATCTTCATTTTTCTTTTTGGAACATTTATTACAAAAATCTCCTTAAATAGGGTAACCACAATTGAGGATCCTAAACTTTTATAACGACGGTCAACAACCTCTAGCCCAAATCATATCTTTTTTTCCCCATTTTGCCCTTTTTTTTTTTTGATGTCAACATAACCAGTTCCCTATTTTGTCATAACATTTGTCGACATCAACATAAAATTGTGTTGACATCAACAAAAATGCTCAGTTATTACAATCAATGACCCTGTGAATTTGTTGACGTCGAAAGAAAATTCATCGACACCAACATAAAATTTTGTTGACGTCAACAAAAATGCCCAGTTAATGTCATGACCCCGGACCGAGAACCGGGCCCCGCGAAGATGGTTATTGAGATAAGATGATTAATTTCCCACAGGTTACCGCGGTGAGGATTCCGAGAACACGGATATCTAGCTCATACGATCAAATAGGCGGAAGCGTGTAGCAAATCACATCATAACAATACATGTAAACATATACATCAAGAACAAAATATCAAAAAAGGAATTATAACATGACATTCCCATAGCAGTTCACGTTACAAAGTTAATCAAAGTGTGTTAATTTGTTACATCCCAAAATAAGAGGCCAACAAAGGCTAATACAATAACAAAAGTATGAGAACCCTAAAACATGATGATTCTAACTCGTGACCCGTCTCAAAGTCTAGATGACATCGTCGGGTTGCCACTCGCGAGCTAAGGTAGGCTCAACAGCCTCCTCTGGGTACTCCTCCTCAAAGGGATAACCTCCTGCACCTGGGCACCAAAATACAAGCATCAAACACAACGGTTTGGCAGGTAATCAATTTAGACATGAGCATGAATAATAATGTTTAATCGAAAACATATAAAACAATTTATTAAACCAAGAATGAATACTTGACTGAGGTACATTTCAAATTTATGACAAACTAGCATGCTTACATAATATATCATGAATCGTAAATCCACAAAGAGCCCATCCTTTCTCTATCATATATATAATGAAAAGAGTAAGCACGCACGACGAGCACGATATACATAATATAACATGACACGATTCCCACAAATACGGGATTCCGGCCACGGAATCGGACACGCACGATGTGTAATAAATACACGACTAATCTGCAGATAGTCCACATGTTTAAGGACCCCCGGACAGTGGATTAGACTGAAAGGGCAGTCCAAGCTTTGTGGTGTTCACTTGAGTTCATGAATGCACAAAACACGTGAAATACGATTCAAACACATCGGAATAAAAGGGGAAATCACTTGTCACAACAAGACAAGGCACGGCTAGCAAAATGCATATATATATATATGCTAACAACTTAAGAAGTGATCCCCATTTAATACTTGAAACAAATCTTCGAATGAGCTTAAAACTTGAATTCAAAGCGAGTACACGGTATTTCTTGCTGTATTAAACCAAAGTTCAAAACACGATAATTTCATCAAGTACATGGTAAGGCTGTTCATTGACCCTTGTGTGATTGGGACTCTGTTATTAAAATAAAATAATTGGTGTCCCCGAAGTTGGTTCATATCTTGGAGTTCCAATTACACAATGTCAAGTTAAAGTCCTTCATATAGCTTAGTTTTCAAATCTTTAAAGAATAAGTAAATGGGCTCAAAATTTCTAAAACTGGGATTTGACAGGTCGCTCAAGCGGTCTGGACTGTTCGCTCGAGCGAAACATCTCGCTCGAGCGAACCATCAGGTCGCTTCGGGCGATCGAGGTTCTGTCTCGAAACTGGCCAGACAACAGGCAGTTCGCTCGAGCGAACCAAGGGTCACTCGAGTGGACAGCCCTCTGTCTGCGCTCGGACCAGGCAGGGGCCTGGTCGCTCGAGCGAACCCATAGGTCGCTCGAGCGAACAGGCTTCTGCCTGTGCTCGCACCAGGCAGTGACCTGGTCGCTCGAGCGAACCCAGAGGTCGCTCGAGCGAACAGGCTTCTGCCTGTGCTTGCTGAGTGCTGAAATTGCACTTCTCAAAGATGGCTCTTAAGCCAAATTTCTCCGTCCTTCCTACACTTAGACCACCTGAAATCCCCTGAGCCTCCATGCTCTCCAAGGGGTCAAATTCACATTCCAATAACCTTCATTCCATTAACATGATAATTCAAATCCCATTCTTATCATAACAAATCCAAATTTCAAAAGGGGTAAGGCCTAATTACAATAATGAAATCTGAAAGTTGGGAAAGTTAACTAAGATGCTTACCAATACTTGAGTAAAATCACAACATGGAAATCTAACAAAACATAACATTAATACCAAATGACAAATCATATGGAACTTTAAGAAAATTAGTGAAATCCATAATCATACATGCACAATAAACCTATAGAGATTACTTGCCTATAGAGATTACTTGCCTTTGCCCAAATGCTAACAAAAACTCCTTCAAGCATTCCTACCAAAGAGTTAAGCCAAGAGCTACAAAAACCCCATGAAAACCATTCAAAAACTCACCCAAAAATGCAAACAAGAAACCCATTTCAAAATAGGTGTTGAAAGTTAGAAAAACAAGGCCCTTAAGAGTCAAAAGAACTCCATTGAAGAGATGGGTTGGAGCTCTTACCTAGAGGTGCCCAAACAAGAAGTGAGGAGGAAGATGGAGAGTTTTCCCAATTAGAAATCCAAAGAAAATGGCATCAATAGCAAGCTTGGGATGAGAGGAAGAAGATGATGGTCTTGGAATTCCTTTTGGAGGTCTCTAGCTCATGCATTCAAGAGGAGAAAAACGAAGAGAAAAGAGGGTTTTTTCTTAGCCCTAGTCCAGAAAATTGTAGAGGTTGGGAGAAATGGAGAGAGAGAAGATAAAGGGGTTTAAGTGCTTGCAAGTGGGACCCATAAGAGAACATTTTTGTATCAAGGAAAACATGACCTTGCGGGCCTCGGATGAAGTCGACGAAGAAGGATAAAATGATTCTTGAAAAATCTAGTTTCCAAAAAGTATATTTTTGACACCGTTTTGAGATCTCGAAAATTATGTCTAGATTTGAGTGTGAAAAGATAATTTTACCCCTTTGGCCCAAAACTTGAGTTTCTGGGCTACAAACGCAGACGGGATAAACACAAAAGTTATAGATAATCATAAAAACCATTTAAATGAAATTAAATTCACGATTAACACAAAACTAAATACGATCTCCCCATGCTTGCACGTACACCCAGGCCTTCCTGAGTGTGTCTAGTTAACACTACACGTTCTCAAAATTCCCCAAAGCTATGATCAGGACTAAAGCTAATCATACTCTAACCCACGGTAACTAAACCCACTTAGGACTAAGTACACACTAAGAAAACAATATCGGGTTAATCCTGGGTTGGGGTTTAACATCCTCCACCCCTTAGGATATATGGTCCACCAAATAAATCAAACGTTTACCTCTGGTAACAAGTGTGGGTATTTCCTCTGAACTTGATCTCTCAATTCCCATGTGGCTTCTTCTGGTCCATGGTTTTCCCAGAGTACCTTGACCCAATGAATTGTCCGATTTCTCAGCTCTTGTTCCTTAGTATCAATGATCTTGGTCGGCCTTTCCACATACGAAGCATCCTCTCGAATCTCCAAAGGCTCGTGCTGTAGGATATGAGATGGACTAGAAACATACTTCTTGAACATGGAAACATGAAATATGTTGTGTACCCCAGAGAGTTCCGGCGGTAACACAAGCCTATAAGCAACGTCCCCAATTTTGCTCAAAATTTCGTATAGACCAATAAATCTCCCTGACAATTTGCCCTTCTGTCTGAACCTCAGAGTCCCTCTGACTGGTGAAACCTTCAATAACACTTTGTCACCCACTTGAAACTGCAATTCTCTTCGACGAGTGTCAGCATAACTCTTCTGTTGGCTTCGGGTGACCTTCAAGCGTTCCTGAATCAATTTGACCTTGTCACTAGTTTCACCAACTATAGTCGGTCCGTGAAAGCTACGTACACCGACTTTTTCCCAACACACTGGAGTTCTGCATCTCCTACTATAGAGAGCCTCGAAAGGTGCCATGCCAATGCTGGAGTGGTAACTATTATTGTAAGCGAACTCACAAAGTGGTAAGCACTCATCCCATTGAACTTTGAAATCTAGTACACATGCACGCAACATGTCTTCAAGGGTCTGTATCGTCCGTTCTGACTGACCATCTGTCTGAGGATGATACGCTGTACTGAATTGGAGTTTGGTACCCATAGACTCAAGAAGAGTTTTCCAAAACCTCGAAACAAATCTGCTATCTCTATCCGAAGTGATGGAGACGGGTTGACCATGCTTACTAACAATCTCATCAACAAATAATTTTGCAAGTGGTGTCATATGCATCATATTCTCGGTCTTCATTGGAATAAAGTGGGCAGACTTGGTGAGACGATCCACAATAAATTGCATTATTTCCCTTCTTAGTATTTGGCAAACCGGAGATGAAATCCATGGTGATATGTTCCCATTTCCACTCAGGAATCTCTAACGGTTGTTGTAAATCCGGGGGTTTCTGATGCTCTGCTTTGATCAACTGGCAAGTTAAACAATGAGATACAAAAGCTGCTATCTCTCTCTTCATGTTGTTCCACCAAAATCTATTCTTCAAATTCTGATACATCTTCGTGCTACCCGGGTGCATTGAGTATCTTGTGTTGTGGGCTTCAGTCATTATCTCTTCCTTCAGATCATCCACATTCGGTACACACAACCAATCACGAAAATACAATACTCCATTCACCATCTTGAAATCTGGACGTTCTGCGATATGGTCTACAATCCTGGCCAAATCTGAATCTTGCAACTGACTGTCCTTGATCTTCTGGATAAAAGTGGGCTCAGACACTGTCATATTTGCTAATATAACACCCAAATCCAGGGTCTGCACTTCGACACCTAATTCTTCAAACTGTTGAAGAACACTGGCTCCTCTCAAGCTGGCGATGATCCCTGACTTTCTGCTCAATGCATCAGCTCCAACATTCACTTTGCCTGAATGATACTTGATTGGAAAGTCGTAATCTTTGATGTATTACATCCACCTTCTCTGTCTCATATTCAAATCCTTCTGCGAGAACAAATATTGCAAACTCCTATGGTCGGAATGGACTTCAAATTTCTCCCCGTAGAGATAGTGTCTCCACATCTTCAAAGCAAATATCACTGCTGCCAATTCCATGTCATGAGTTGCATAGTTCTTTTCATGATCCTTCAGCTGCCTTGAGCCATAAGCAATCACCTTGCCATCTTGCATTAACACACAACCTAGTCCCACATTAGAAGCATCTGTAAAAATAATGAATCCACCGCTGCCCAATGGTAATGTGAGGATTGGAGCTGTAGTTAATCTTCTCTTCAACTCTTAAAAGCTTGTTTCACACTGCTCGGTCCAGACAAATGGAACATTCTTCCGGGTCAATGTGGTCAATGGTGCTGCAATTGATGAGAAGCCTTGGACAAATCTTCGATAGTAGCCTGCTAACCCCAAGAAACTTCTGATTTCAGTCACACTGCTCGATCTTTTCCAATCAACAACTGCTTCTATCTTGGCTGGATCAACTGCTAAACCTTTTTTTGAGATGATGTGGCCTAGAAAAGCCACTTGCTCTAACCATAATTCACATTTACTGAATTTTGCATATAACTGGTTATCTCTTAAAAGTTGTAATGATTTCCTCAAGTGTTCTTCGTGATCTTCTCTACTCTTGGAATACACGAGGACGTCATCAATAAACACTACTGCCGAGTGGTCCAAGTACTGTGCAAACACTTTATTCATGAGGGCCATGAAGACTGCGGGTGCATTGGTCAATCCAAAGGGCATTACTAAAAACTCATAATGCCCATACCTTGTTCGAAAAGCCGTTTTCTGCACATCCGAATCTCTAACTTTCAGCTGATGGTACCCAGATCTCAAATTTATCTTGGAAAAGTACGCTGCTCCTTGCAATTGGTCGAACAATTCATCTATACTTGGCAAAGGGTACTTGTTCTTGACAGTCACTTGGTTCAGTTTTCTGTAACAAATAAAACCGGTGCTCCCTAAGGTGAAACACTTGGTCTAATGAAACCCTTGCTCAACAATTCCTGTAATTGAAGTTTCAATTCACCCAATTCTGCTGGAGCCATCCTATAAGGTACAATGGAGATCGGAGTTGTCCCTGGAAGAAGCTCGATTGTGAACTCAACTTCCCTAATTGGTGGCAATCCCGAGATTTCTTCTGGAAAAACATCCGAAAGTTCACACACAATGGGGATTCCCTCCACCCCTTGGGACTGTTTATCCTCCGTGATAAACGCTATAAAAGCTTCACATCCACTTTGTATCAATCCGTTTATCTTAAGCACTGAAATAAATCCTGCTCTAGTCGATTTCCTGTTCCCCTGAAACATCAATCCTGCTTGTTCTCCTTGCAATCTGAATGTTATGGTTTTGCTAAAACAATTCATGGTGGCATGATATGTTTCTAACCAATCCATGCCTAATATGATGTGGAAATCATGCATGTCTAGCACAATAAGGTTGGTTGGTAAATTAACATCTCCTAACAAAACTGGACAATTAGGGTAATAGGTTCTACACTCAACCTGTTTACCTATTGGTGTTGTAACAATCAAAATGTAATCCAGTTGACTATGAGGTGCATCAATCATCTTGACAAACATAGGAGATATAAAAGAGTGTGTTGATCCAGGATCAAATAAAATCTGTGCTTCTACTCCACAAACAAGAAGTTTACCTTCTACCACGTCTCCTGCAGCTTCAGCATCTTCACGATTGAGATTGAATAAACGTCCTTGTTGCTGTGGTCTGTTCTGTACCTGATTCTGTTTGCCTTGGACATTCCTATTATGCTGAGGAGGACGAAGATTCTGATTCTGCACGGGTGGTCTTGCTTGTTGCTGCTGCTGAGGTGGTCTAGCTTGATTCTGAATTGGTGCCTGGTTCTGAGAAGCTGCTTGTCTCTGCTGCTGGTTTCTGTTGGGTTGATTCTGAAGTTGTAGGCAATCTCTGATTGCATGGTTCATTGCCCCACACTTGAAGCAAGCACCTGTGGCTTTGCGACATTCATGAGTTTCATGGTTCTTGCCACAGTGAGCGCAACCTTGCTTCACTTGACTCTGCTCCTACTTTGGTTTCTTATTGTGGTGTTGTTGCCTCTGATTCTGCTGCTGATAATGTTGTTTCCTGTCTTGTATGATCATATTGTTTGTCTTCAAACTTGTATGCACGCTTGACAGCTTCATCATAAGTAGCCGGTGGAACTACCCCAATGGTATCTCTCATGATGATGGGATTCAATCCCTCCAAGAATTTATTGATCTTCTTCTGCTCTGTGCCAATCAGCTCAGTGGCATATCTAGCCAGTCTCTCAAATTTGGTGACATATTCTAACACTGTCATGCTACCCTGCTTGAGTTGCTGGAATTCAATAGCCTTCTGTCTCTTGATATGGGAATGGATGTACTTGTCTTGGAATTGGGTCTTGAAAGCTGCCCATGCTTCTTCATTGGCCATTGTCATATAAGGTTCCTTTACTGTCTGCCACCACTGATCTACCAGCCCATAAAACAAAGAGGCTGTAAGGTTTACTTTCTGCCGCCCCGTACAAGTAAAGACATCAAAAATCTTCTCGGTGTTTGCCAACCAATCATCTGCTACTAACGGGTTTTCGTTTCCTGAAAACTCCTTTGGTGCCCTCTTCCTGAACCTCTCAAATAACAAATTAGGGTCATGCTCCCTATTGTTGATGACAATATTTGGGGCTACAGGTTGAGCTTCATGCCTATTTTGGAGAAAATCCAAAAGTTGCCTCTGGACTTGAGCCATTTCTTCATCCTTCTTGGCCATCTGCTCTTGGAATCTAACTTGTGTCTCATTGGCTTGCCTTTCTTGTTCTAACATTGCTTGCATAAGTTCCTAAAATTGATTAGCTGTGGGTGTCGCATTTTGATCGGTCTCATTCTGATTACTAGCTGAGGCATTGTTGGGAGGAGCTTTTCTAGGAGGCATTGCTGTAAAACAAAGAGTTAGTACACAATAAATATGGTCAAATGGTTTCCTACACGTCACACTAAGAGAATCTAACGAACTCACGGGCCCTCGCCACACTCCTAAGATCTTTCTAGTCTTTTTTTAAATCCCTGAAACAAGTCCCGCTCTAATACCAGTCCTGTCGCGACCCCGGACCGAGACCCGGGGCCCGCGACGATGGTTGTTGAGATAAGATGATAAATTTCCCACAGGTTCCCGCGGTGAGGGTTCCGAAAATACGGATATCTAGCTCATACAATCAAATAGGCGGAAACGTGTAGCAAATCACATCATAACAATACATGTAAACATATACATCAAGAACAAAATATCAGAAAAGGAATTATAACATGACATTCTCATAGCAGTTCACATTACAAAGTTAATCAAAGTGTGTTAATTTGTTACATCCCAAAATAAGAGGCCAACAAAGGCTAATACAATAACAAAAGTATGAGAACCCCAAAACGTGATGATTCGAACTCGTGACCCGTCTCGACGTCTAGATGACATCGTTGGGTTGCCACCCGCGGGCTAAGGTAGGCTCAATAGCCTCCTCCGGGCACTCCTCTTCAAAGGGATAACCTCCTGCACATGGGCACCAAAATACAAGCATCAAACACAACGGTTTGGCAGGTAATCAATTTAGACATGAGCATGAATAAGAATGTTTAATCGAAAACATATAAAACAGTTTATTAAACCAAGAATGAATACTTGACTGAAGTACATTTCAAATTTATGACAAACTAGCATGCTTACATAATATATCATGAATCGTAAATCCAAAAAGAGCCCATCCTTTCTCTATCATATATATAATGAAAAGAGTAAGCACGCACGACGAGTACGATATACATAATATAACACGACACGATTCCCATAAATACGGGATTCCGGCCGCGGAACCGGACACGCACGATGTGTAATAAATACACGACTAATCTGCAGATAGTCCACATGTTTAAGGACCCCCGGACAGTGGATCAGACTGAAAGGGCAGTCCAAGCTCTGTGGTGTTCACTTGAGTTCATGAATGCACAAAACACGTGAAATATGATTCAAACACATCGGAATAAAAGGGGAAATCACTTGTCAGGTATATCATCTATATATTTGGATAGGTCAAGGGCATGCATCTGTTTGCATGCTTTGCATTATTCATATTTGTACTTAACTCACATGCTTGGTGTCTTAGGTTTCGGCTTGAAGTCAGGTATATCATCTATATATTTTGCTCACATGCTTTCCTTTGTATATTTTTATATATTCCCATCCTCCCTTATCAGTACTTTTCACGTTATGTAATCTATATTGATTGCTTGCTAGACTCCAGGATTCTGATGTTTAACTTAGAGCTTGCAGGTAGTAGGTACCGTCATCGTTAATGTAATTAGGGTAAAGCAGTCATTTCAAAACCGCGGGTTAGCTAGAAAGATGCACCGAGGACCTTGCTATTGATAGTTGGTGATGTGCAGACAGCTGATACATCGTTTGGCTCAGTGTTTTTTTTTTTTTTTATTTAGTTTTTTTGATTGATGGCCTAAGGTTGTATTAGTTAATGCTTTCAAGACATGTAATAATCATACTTTTGCAACTTCAATATAATTATGCTTTGCTCTGACATGGCTTATGAAAAATTTTAATCGGCTCATTTATGAAAATGTATTGATTATTGCAGCATCAATGTCGCACCCAGGGATCCAACAGGGCCCCGTAATACGAGTTGTGACAATAGTTCTTTGAGATCCAGTGTTGCAAAAAGTGGAAAAGAAGCTCTCATCTGGGTTGGATATATGTCCTTGTCGAATTTTAGCTGACAGATGTCCTTGTCGAGTTTGAGTATTTGTAGGGGAGGTGGCAGATGTCCTCATTTGGAAACCTTGCCTTTCTAGATTGTTTTTTACTTAGTCTTTTTTTTTTAATCTTTGGATTCATCAACAACATTGCTCTCTCCTTGTTCTCATATATGGTCAGGTTTGGCTCGTCGAACAATGGAGGCTTTTTGTTGGTTAGCGGTGTATGAAAGGTGTCTATGATAGATAATCTTAAAAGAAAGGGGATCAATTCAGAGGGCATCTCTGATATTTCTCTCTATGTGGAAGGGGAAATCTCTCTACGGTCATTTAGATAAGTCCTGTAAGGCTCCCCCTAATTTTGTGAGTTATATTTTATGCACTTACAATTGGTGCCGTCTGTGGAAAGTAGTTATCTAAACTTCCCTGAAACATCATGGCTAAGAAAGCTACGAAAGGTGGAGAAACATCTAGAGCACACCATATGGAAACCAAGGCAAACGACTTCGACGAGTACCTTTTCACCCTTATCAACACTCAGGAGCACCGCCACCGCTTAGAGTCACTCTCACGGGCGGTGATGGCACCTCTCCAGCGTCCTGGAGAAAAAGATCCTATACCAGAAGGCACTCGACGATATGAGTCTCCGGTGATGGACGAGCCACACCTGTCCAGTCACCAAAGGGATGATGAAGATGAGGATTATAGTCCTGACGAAGAGTTCGATTCTGCTGTTGAGGAGATCCGGGCACGGAACGCCATTATCAGAGAGAAGAACGCCCTCATCAATCAGCTCCAGCAGCAGCTGAAGGAGAAGGAAGAAGCAGCAGATATGGCTAGACAGCGTTTGCAGCGGGCCAGTGAAGGAGGTTCTCATCACCAACGGATCACTGCTCCCAGGAGAGGTCCAAGAGCCCATCATGATCAGATCACTCCTCCCCCGAAGGACCTGAGAACTTATTTGAATGAGCGAAGGTGTAGTCGAACTTGTGACGAAGGCTCAAGCAACAGCCATGGCTATTCAAAAAGACTGTCTGAAACCTTGCCCGAGGTTCGTCATGGCACTCAAGAGTGGCTTAAAGAGCAAATTCAGCAGGCGGTTCGACAAAATCTGGAAGTGGCAGGCCTCGCCCGGGACCAGCGAGATGACTGCACGACCACTGATCTCGGCTCGTCACCCTTCACTCGCGACGTCAGAGATTTCCCCCTTCCGAGGAAGTTTACAGTCCCGAGGTTCGTCACTTATGGAGGAACCTCGGATCCGGCCGCACATCTTCGACACTTCTCCCAGAGGATGTCTGTTTAGGGAGACGAAGGCCATCTGAACTGTAGAGTCTTCTCCTCCAGCCTGGGCGAACTACCACTGAAATGGTTCTACGGACTCCCAGAGAACTCCATCTTGAGTTGGCAGCAGCTCCAGCACTCTTTCATGAAGAAGTTTCAAGCCTACAGGGTCATACCCAAAACTGATGCTGACATAATGGCTCTGAGAATGAAACAAGGGGAGAACATCACACAGTTTGAGAAGCGATTCTGGACAATCTACAGTTAGATTGACAATTCTAAAGATGAAGTGGCGATTTTCGCTTTTCAGAACGCCTTGTTACCAGATAACGATCTTCGGAAGGATCTGGCCGATAACCTTGTGACCTCAATAACAGCACTGATGTCCAGGTTAAACCGCTTCATTGCTCAGGAAGATGACCAGCTTCGAGCTCGGGAGAGCTTCCATGTCAGCCATAAGGATCGAGGTAGCAAGCCTTCAAGGAAGTACAGGGGATCCTCCAGAAGAAAAGAGTCGAGCCGACGTTGGACTTCGTCTAGGTCAGCGAAGGCTCCGACGTCCGCCTCTAGAGACAGCAAGAAGCCCAGGCTGTCTTCTGACATGTATAGAGCTGTCAACACTGTCTTCAAGGAGCCTATCCACAAAATCATGAGCAAGATTCAGTCGAAGCTGTACTTCAGCTGGCCACAGCCCATCCGGGACGGCCCATCTGCCCGTGATCAAAGCTGATTTTGTGCTTATCATAAACAGGGCAGACACAAAACCGAAGAATGCAGAATCCTGAGGTCGCACCTGGAGAAACTCGTCCATGATGGGCATCTGAGGCATTTCGTCAAGATGGGAGCCAGGGACGGCGATAGAACTTCTCGCCAGAGTGAGAAGGAACCAGACAGTGAAGGGTCTGAGAGACTCATCAGCGTCATCCACTTAGCCCCTCCGCCAAAGGGGAGTAATCAGGCTCGTGTCGAAGCCAGACAAATCTCCCATGGTAAGCAAGTGATGACGACCGAGCTCGAACCAGCCACGAAGAAGGGGCGCAAGGAGCGGCCCAAAATCTAGTTCTCGGATGGGGACTTGGAAGGAGTCCAGCTCCCCCATAATGACCCGCTCATCGTCACTTTAAAACTTAAGAACTGCAAGGTTTAGAGGATCCTCATCAACCCCGGCAGTTCCTCCGAGATCCTCTACTTCGATTGTTTTAAAAAGATGGTCCTCTCCGAGGCAGATCTGCAAGCGGCTCAAACCCCTCTAATCGGGTTTAGCGCCAAACCAGTCTACCCCAAGGGCAAGGTCACGCTCAAAGTCCAAATTGAAGGGGCATCCCTGATGACAGATTTTTTGGTGGTCGACCCGCCATCCCCCTACAACGCCATAATGGGTAGGGCCTAGCTCCACAATATGGAAGCGATGCCCTCCACTTGCCACCAGAAGCTGAAGTACCCGCTTGAAGGCAAAAACGGTGGTATAGAGGTCGTCACGGTCAAGGGAGATTAGCAACTGGCCAAGCAATGCCTGATGGCCGTGGTATCCGAAGAACACGAGCCCAGGCAGGTCAACATGGCCGAATTGGAAAAGAAGCTTGACGAGGTCGGCCAGGATCCAGAAACCAAAAGCGTAGAAGACCTGACTGAGATCAGGATTGACCCTCATGATCCGGGCAAGTTCTTCTTGCTCAGAAGCCAGCTTGTCGGACCGGAAAGATCCGAACTCATAAATTTTCTGATGACAAACAGAGAGGTCTTCGCTTGGACACCCGACGAGATGCCTGGCGTCGACCCTGAGGTCATGTGCCATGAATTGAACGTGGATCCCAATCATAAGCCTGTAATGCAGAAGGCTCGCAGATCCGGGATACCACAAACGGAAGCCGTGACCGAAGAGGTGGACAAGCTGCTTGAGGCTGGAGTGATCAGAGAGGTCCAGTACCCGATCTGGTTGGCAAACACGGTAGTAGTCAAGAAGAAAACCGGGAAATGGAGGGTGTGCGTCGATTTCATCGACCTCAATAAAGCCTGCCCCAAAGACAGTTTCTCGCTCCCCAAGATTGATCAGATGATTGATGCCACCGCCTGCCACGATAGGACGAGTTTCCTCGAGGCCTATAGAGGTTATCATCAAATACCATTGTACGGGCCGGATGAAGAAAATACTGCATTCATAACACCCCGAGGCACCTATTGCTACAAGGTGATGCCGTTTGGGTTGAAGAATGCCGGGGCCAACTATCGGCGCCTCCTCACTAAGATGTTTCAGGCCCAGCTCGGCAAGATCGTCGAAGTATATATTGACGATATGGTCGTCAAATCCAAGCACTCCCAGGACCATTTGGACGATTTGACCTAGGTCTTCACTATCCTGAAGCAGTTCAAGCTTAAGCTGAATGCCTCCAAGTGTGCTTTTGGCATTGGCTCCGGTAAGTTCCTCGGCAGCTTAGTCATGCAACCAGGAATCGAAGCCAATCCAGACCAGATATCAGCCATCCTCAAAATACAGAGTCCAGCCACCACCAAAGAGGTACAGAAGCTCACCGGCATGGCGGCCGCATTGAACCGCTTTATCAGCAGATCCTCAAATAAGTGCCACCCATTCTTTCACCTCTTGCGAAAAAATCTAAAATTTCAATGGACCCTGGAGTGTGAACAGGCTTTACAAGTGCTTAAAGCATACCTCTCTTCACCTCCCTTGCTTTCAACACCAGAACATGGAGAGACACTGTATTTGTATTTGGCAGTCTCGGGCCACGCAGTCAGTTCCATCCTCGTCATGGAGGAGAACAAACTTCAAAAACCAATTTACTATACGAGCAAAACCCTCATTGACACCGAGACCCGATATCTGCCATTGGAGAAGCTTGCGTTAGCACTCGTTAGTGCCTCTCGCAAACTCTCTCATTATTTTCAAACTCATCCTATCGTGCTTGTTACTGAACATCCACTAAAGTCTATCGTTAGAAAAGCTGACTTTTCAGAAAGAATATCCAAATGGGCTGTGGAGCTCGAACAATACGATATTCAGTACCAACCCAGGACAGTGATCAAAGCCCAGGTTCTGGCAGACTTCATAGTAGAATTCGTCTCTTCGAGTTCGGCACCAACCCAGCCCGGTGCCGAACTGGGGGGCAGAGGACCCAAAGAAGCACCTACAGAGACTGAACAAATCCAGAGTCAGCACCCCATCTCGAGTTGGAAAGTCTTTGTAGATGGATCATCAACCTCCAAAAGAGCCGGTGCAGGTGTCGTCCTCCAATCTGCCAAGGGATTGGTCATCGAGCAGGCCTTCACCCTGGACTTCAAGGCGTCAGATAATGAAGCTGAATATGAAGCTCTGATAGTAGGACTAAACAGCGCGAAAATCCTAGGAGCTCGGCAGTTAGTGGTCCTCAGTGATTCACAGTTGGTGACAAACCAGCTAGTTAGAGACTACCAAGCTCGCGATGACGGGATGGCTGCCTATCTAGCCATTGCGAAAAAGCTCCTCTCTTAGTTCCAAACAGCCAAAATCAGACAGATATGCAGAGATTCCAATTCTCACGCCGACGCCCTTGCTAATCTGGCCTCTGCCGTCGAAGCAGGAAAGAAAAGAACTGTCGAAGTAGGATCGCTGGCAGAACCTAGTACGGAGCTCCACTCGCCAAGGGAAATCCTATGCCTGAATCTCGGCCCGAGCTGGATGGACCAGATCGTCTCTTATCTAAAAGGCGACCAGCTTCCTAAAGACAAAACTGAGGCTCACCAAATCAGGCTCAAGGCATCCCGCTTCTGGTTGTCTCCTGAAGGTAAACTTTATAGGAAGTCATTCACAAGCCCATATCTCCAATGTGTTCACCCTAGCAGAGTCGAGGACTTCCTCTATGAAATACATGAGCGGATTTGCGGCAGCCATATCGGAGGGAGGTCACTGGCGTACCGGGCTATCAGTCAAGGCTACTGGTGGCCATACATGCAGAAGGATGCGCAGTCCTACGCCAGAAAGTGTGTGAAACGCCAAAAGTTCTCACATTCCCTCCATCAGCCAGCGCAAGACTTGAGTCCGCTTTCCAGTCCTTGGCCCTTCGCTCGATGGGGGCTCGACATCGTGGGACCACTGCACCGAGCTCCAGGAAATAAGAGGTGGCTGATAGTCGCCACCGATTACTTTACTAAATGGATTGAGGCAGAACCATTATCTTCCATTATTGAGCAGGATTCGAAAAACTTCGTGTGGAAGAATGTAGTCATGTGGTTCGGCATTCCAAGAGCCTTGGTCTCGGACAACGGGACCTAGTTCGATTCTGTCTTCTTCAGGAATTTCTGCCAAGAGTTTTGCATGAGGAACCACTAGTCTACGCCGGCATACCCTCAAAGCAATAGTCAAGCTTAGATCTCTAATAAGGTGGTACTAGATGGGCTCAAGAAACGACTCTACCGAGCTAAAGGAAGATGAGTAGAGGAGCTGCCAAGTGTGCTTTGGGCCTACAGAACGACTCCAAGGCGATCCACCTCGGCAACGCCTTTCTCCCTTGCCTTTGGGATGGAAGTTGTTATTCCCCTAGAGATCGGCCTGCCAACTCTGAGGTCCGAACTTTTTGACCAAGGCCAAAACGAAGTTAATCTATCTCGGGAGTTGGATCTGGCCGATGAACGTAGAGAAGCAGCAGCCATCAGACTGACAGCTTACCACCAACAATTGACTAGGGGCTACAACCAGAAGGTCAAGGAAAGAAAGTTTGCAGTTGGTGGTCCTGAAGAAGACACTCCCGGGTGACAAAGATCCAAACCAAGGCAAGCCAGCCCCGAACTGGCATGGGCCATTCAAAGTAGTCTCCATTGCTGGAAAGTCGGTCTACAGACTTGAAGGCCTGAATGGTTGACAGTTACCACGGCCATGGAACGCCTTCCACCTCAAGAAGTACTATTTTTAGCTTGTATTCAATTCTCAGAATCAATGAAAGCAATTCTTAAATTCTTGACTCTCGATGGGACTGAATGGAAAGTGTTGGCGGTGTGGCTACGACACCAATGATGAGATTGCCGCGGGCATGAAGCCATTATGGCCAATGATGAGATTGTCGCGGGTCAGTCTATACCGCCCGGGCATGAAGCCATTACGGCCAATGATGAGATTGCCGCGGGTCAGTCTATACTGTTAGGAATTTTGTATATTGCAATTTGATGGATGCATTATCATTTTAGCATCATTCGTATTTTCACACTAGCAATGATTTAGAAAATCTTGAAATTCTGATTTATACATGCATTGTTTTTAAGACTTGTAAAAATCTTGGTTCATGCATGTTTTGATTTTAAACTTGGATGCAATTTGTTTTGAAAAGAATCTTTTTGAATCAAGCAAGCCTTTGTTTTAAAACCTTCAAATAAACTTAGGCATTTTAGGTTTCATGTTTTTAAAACTCTTAGAATGATTTAAATCATGATTCCATGCTTGATTCAATGGCCCAAAGCTTCCCACAAGAAATTACTTTAAAAATACAAATTGTGGGAAAAAGGTCCCTGGGCCCAGGTCAACCCGCAGTGTGCGCGGTCGACCGGGCCATGGACCCGGTCGACCGCGCACACTGCGGGTCGACCGGGAAAAGAGCCGTTGAGCTCTTTTTCAAACGGTCATTTTTTTTACCGTTGTTCACCCGGTCGACCGGGCAAGGTACCAGGTCGACCGGGGACTAGCCGTTGGCCATTTTTTGGTATAAAAAGAAGCTCATTCCCATAGAAAAAATGAAGAACAAAGAGGCCCTCCTTGAGATGTTTTGAGGCCAAACAAAGGGGAATGAGCTAAGGAAGGTTGAGGGACATTTGGAAAGCTAAAGCTTGGTTTCATGGAGTTAAATCATTAAGTAAGCTTTACTTTTCCTAATCATATGTTTTCATGCTTTGTTTTATTTATTGGTAAATCTTGTCTAGCATGATAAACTATGATTGGTTGTATCCTTAACATGTTTTATGTTTTGAATTGATTTATTGTTTTGGATGCAACACTTTGAGATTCAATCCAAGTAGTACTTGAATTGGTAAATCTAAGTAGATCATGTTAATGGAAAAATCTTTGAAATTATATGTAACATGATCCATATACTTGGTTGAATCTTTGGTTGTTGTTTTCCATCATAAGAAAATCACTTTCAAATCTATCTTATGTTTTGGATTTAACAACTACACAAATCATATGTTTTCATGTTTAGCTTTAATTATTGGTAAATCTTCTCTAGCATGATAAACTATGATTTGTTGTGTCCTTAACATGTTTTATGTTTTGAATTGATTTATTGTTTTGGATGCATCACCATTTGATTCAATCCAAGTAGTACTTTATTTGGTAAATCTAAGTAGATCATGTTAATGAAAGAATCTTTGAAATTATATGTAACATGATTCATATACTTGGTTGAATCTTTGGTTGTTGTTTTTCATCATAAGAAAATCACTTTCAAATATATCTTATGTTTTGGATTCAACAACTTCACATGTACTTTTGTTTTAAAGTTTCACAACTTGCTTAGCTTTGATAGGTATATTATTTTCAAGTTGTATTTTAAGTACATGTAA
This sequence comes from Camphora micrantha, assembly GCA_003546025.1. NCBI lineage: Eukaryota > Viridiplantae > Streptophyta > Magnoliopsida > Laurales > Lauraceae > Camphora > Camphora micrantha. Next base: position 22,767,750 of record QPKB01000010.1, read on the forward strand.
TTTGTCCCTTGATTTCAATCAAAATCTATTTTTGTGCTTTACACTTTCAAATGCTTTAAAGCATACATATATTAAGCTACATTGTTAAATTGATTGAAATCTTCATGCTTCACATGTTTTGTTCTTAAACTTTCACAACTTGCTTGAACTAGATTGGTAAATCTTTTACAAGTTGTTTTTAAACATGTGATTAGCATTTCTACCTCAATCATAAATGTTTTTATGAGCTAAATCTTTTAAAAGCCTTTGTCATACATTTATGAGCTTTGATTTTCAAATTCATTGAGGACATCATACACATACATTGTGCATTCATCTTTGCATTCATAGTGTGTGTGTGAATTAGTTTTTCATTTTCATATCCGCCTATTTTAGAGGCAAATGTAATGAGCTTAATTGAATCTCCATCAAGTGTAATTTAGACACTACTTACAGAGATAACCAACCTTGTGGTTGAAGAGGTTATTGCTTAGCCTATAAAAGCATAATGCATAGGTTGATGTTAAGCCTTGAAAAACATCATTGTAAAGGTTATTGCTTAGCCTTGAAAAGTATATTGTAAAGGTTATTGCTTAGCCTATTGAAAAGCATAAATAGTGGAAATCCGGTGGGGTGTTGGTTCACAAGCCGGTAGTGGATGTAGGCATTAAGGCCGAACCACTATAAATCCTTGTGTGATGGTGCTTGCTTTGTGGTGATTGTTTTTATTAAGCTTCCGCATTTTATTTGTAATCACCACTTGTGACTAGTTTGTTTTACAGAAGTTAAAATTGGTCATAAATGAAGCTCACCCTATTCACCCCCCCTCTAGGGTTCGGATCCCTGGACTTTCATATACCACCCCGGCATGAAGCCATTACGGCCAATGATGAGATTGCCGCGTGTCGGTCTATCCGCCCGGCAATGAAGCCATTACGGCTAATGATGAGATTGTCGCGGGTCGGTCTATACCGCCAGGGCATGAAGCCATTGCGGCCAATGATGAGATTGCTGCGGGTCGGTCTCTACCGCCCGGGCATGAAGCCATTACGGCCAATGATGAGATTGCCGCAGGTCGGTCTATACCGCCCCGGCATGAAGCCATTACAGCCAATGAGGAAATCACCTTGGGTCGGTCCATACCGCCCCAATAAGTCCAAACTCTGATACTTGGTAAAAGAACGTGGACGAATAAACCAAAAAAAAAAAAAACAGAGAAGAGAAGAAGAGAACACAGTGGCAAGCAAAATTTGATTTTTATTGCTGAAAGAGTCATTACATTCCGAAGTACAAGTAAAAAAAAACACAAAAAAAATTACATCATTGTTGATCAAAGAACATAATACTTCAAGGCTCCTGAGGAATTGAGCTGCTGGGAATGTCGGCCGAAGCCTCTATGACCACTCTATTGTCCGGGGCCGACGGGCCAGGGCAGTTCAGCAGATTCACGAAGGACGGATGGTCCTCCGGGATCCCCACCTCCTTCAGGGCGGTGCGCCATGCCTTCAGTCATGTCCTATCCCGGACGCGGAAAACCATCGCGCCGTAGTAAGCGGTTGCTTGGGTCGCCGCGTCCTGGAAGGCGGCTTTGCTCTCAGATTTGATCTTGGCCCCCGCCTCTTCTGCCCTCCTCGACTCAACTTGGAGGTCGCTCTTTAGTCTCTCCACCAAAGCCTCAAGATCGGCATTTTCATCTTTTCATTCTCGATCTCTACGGCGACCTCCCCGAGCTTCGCCTCGAGATCGCCTTTGAGCGCCTCCAGCCGGTCCGCCCTCGAAGCGCTGGCCCCCAACTCTTCTTCCAACTCCCTTTTCTCCAGGGCAAGACTGGTAACTAAGGGACCTTACTTATTGAACCTGTCGATGACCAACATCGACTTTTGTAGTGTCTGTTGAAGTCAGAGAAGCGAATTAGAAAACGGTAGCCGAAATGAAACACTTGGTATAAAAAAAGAAAGAAAGAAGAGTACAGCCGAGGAGATCTTACCTGGAAGCAGGAATGCAGCAGCGGCGTCAGTAGCTTGGGGTCGCTCATCCTTTCCAGCCAAGCCAAGTCACGCGCTAGCGCGCAGGCATGGCCAAGTGTCTCAAGCACAAGGGAGTTGGGCCTCTTGTGGATACAATCCTCCACCGTCATCGGCCTCCCCGGCTCGAGTAAGAAGCTTGGCTCCCAAGACGCCGGCTCGGTTGGCGCCAATGCTGCTCCCAGCTCACCCCTTCCTCCCTTGGCCTCTTTCTCGAGCGACCGTCATTTCGCTCAATCTCGGGAGGTTGTCGACCCTCCGGACTCAAATGCAGAGCCAGTACTTCCTCTTCCACACCCGCGGAGGTCACAACGAGACTGGGGGTAGAGCGTCCGGCAGTGTCCAAAACTGCCGATGGAGGAGATCCGTCCTCGTCCCCGAGCGCCAGCGCTTCTAAATCCAAGAACGTTGGGACACGCGACATTTCGCCCAGGTTCGGCGAGGAATGGCAGGCTCTTCTTCTCAGAGGAGTGCTGCTTGATTGTTGCTCGAGAGAGTATTGCGGCTCGGGAGAGGATGCCTCAGTGCCTGAGGCGGCTCAATCAATAGTGTCAGTCGCAGCCCGGGAAGTACCCCCCTCTTCGAACGCAGCCTCAGATCGACTTTCGGCCATGGGCTCGCTTGTCCCCTGATTCTCCCCTCGAGGCAGCTGCTGGGACGGTTCGGCTCTTTTGTAGTAGCCGCGGTACTTCGGCTCGTAGCCTAGAAGCACCCAAGCCAACCTATTCGAGAATTATGTGCACCTTGTTACTTTTCGGTGCCAGTCCTCATTCCTCTTCCAGCCTTCTCTCTTGGCTAATTGTTTTCTTTCCCGGGCAGCTGCGCAATAAACCACGAGAGCGTCAGTCCGGCAAATTGAAAATCGAAACAAAACACAAGACAAGGCAGGGAAAATTACTTGGAACGGCCCCAAGGCGACGCGGGACTCTATGCACTCTGTCCGCTTCGGTGCCGAATTTCCAATTGCCCGAGACGCACAAAAGATCATCTCCGGCATACTTGCTTGAGTCTAAAAAGCGCTGTGACGAAGCTCGTACAGCAAGGCTTGACTCAGAGGTAGTAGCTTTCCTCCTTGGACTTGCAGATATCGTAGACGTCCTCTATGTCATGGACGCTGAGATCGATACTTAGCCTTTTATTCAGCACGGCCGTGCCCATAATAATTTTGTAGTCGTTGGGCAATAGCTGGCACGGATTGATGGACCAAGCGCTAAGGCAGGCCCTGAGGAGCGGATCTAAAGGAAACCTAACTCCCCCCTTTACAACGGCGATCAGCAGGATGAGCATCCAGCCCTCCGAATACGAGCGGAGTGCGTAATCTGCAGGGTCTGCTCATCTGACCAACACATTGTCGGGTATCTAGTATGCCATTCTCAGCCCTTCTATGGCCGCGGGACTCTCTAACCAATGGCTGTAGACCCCCATTCCTAAAGTAGGGCAGTAGAAGTGGAAAGAAAAAGAGAAACCCCCTAAAGAACCCCAGAAGGAAATGAAAGTGGTTCGGAAAGAGCGAACTTACTAGTCAGAACTTCTCTAGCGCGCGTCGTCCGGTTTCAGAGTTTCTGCTTTCAGAGGCTCTAGGAAGCTCTAGGAGTTTCTTTCGGATACAGGAATGCAAAGATCGGCGAAAGGAAGACGACGACGCTATTTATAAGAGGAAAGGGTGCATCATTAGAGCGCCGTTTTCGAAATTCAAAAATGTCGCATCGAAAGACTGCATGCACCTTCTGTCCTACGGTGAAGCGAACCAAACGGTGACGCGTGTCATGGCCAGCTAGCTTTTCACGATGATTGAAGAGTAGCATTTATTGCCCTGGGCAGACGGAGGGAAGACGGGCGAAAGGCTAAGTGTCAGCGTCCACCATTAATGCGAAGGTCCCAGTCTAATTCTCGTCTTTATAGCTTTCGACCCCAAAGATTCCGGGACTTTGAAGAGTCAAAAGCTAGGGGGCAATTGTGTCGAGTGATTCTCAAAACATCAAGATCATGCTAAACCTAGGAGTAATCTCGATGGAGTGCATCCCAGCTTGAGCACTGATATGCTAGCCGAGCTAGATATTGTCATTGTGGTCAACCAGGCTTGAGCATGTCGTGACCTCGGCTGTGTAACTAGTAATCGCGCACCTCGGCTACAACAGTTTGTCGAGGTGCCAGATGAGACAAGCCCTGGCCGCCATCTCCCCCCTTCAGACACGTGGCGGGGTAGAAGTACACGTCACTGGGGTAGATACTTCATCCCAGCTGTCCAAATCTTCACAGATCTCTAACAAAGCAGAATCTAGCGGCTATGGCCATGTCAGGGCGGGGCCCAAGAAAAGCTCCGATGGGACCTTCACCGCCAATAGGTCGAGCCCAGTATCACTCGCATTTAATGCAACGTGGGCTGATTGGACCACCATTTAATGCAATATGGCCTATGACGGACCCTCATTAATTGCTTTATGGGCTGATGAGACTTTAGCAGTCAGATCATCAGGCCCATCACCCGATGCTTGGAGAATCTTATATATAGAGAGGAAGCTGTTCCCACTCAAGTACGCAAGCACACATAGATATATGCATGAACTCTGCCTCTCTTCTTCTTCTACCTAAGTTTAGTCCTAGCACTAACTTGAGCATCGGAGAACCCTGCGCTGCCAATAGCCAGGGTCCTATGACCATTCTTTTTCCCCTTTCAGGTCCCTTAAAAGGCTAGCTCTCTATGGTCATTTGGATAAGTCCTGTAAGGCTCCCCCTAATCTTGTGAGTTATATTTTCTGCACTTACAATTGGCGCTGTCTGTGGGAAGCGGTTATCAAAACTTCCCTGAAACATCATGGCTAAGAAAGCAGCGAAAGGTGGAGAAACATCCAAAGCACACCATATGGAAACCATGGCAAACGACTTCGACGAGTACCTTTTCACCCCTATCAATGCTCAGGAGCGCTGCCACCGCTTAGAGTCACTCTCACAGGCGGTGATAGCACCTCTCCAGCGTCCTGGAGAAAAAGATCCTATACCAGAAGGCACTTGACGATATGAGTCCCCGGTGATGGACGAGCCACGCCTGTCCAGTCACCAAAGGGATGATGAAGATGAGGATCATAGTCCTGATGAAGAGTTCGATTCTGCTGTTGAGGAGATCCGGGCACAGAACGCCATTATCAGAGAGAAGAACGCCCTCATCAATCAGCTCCAGCAGTAGCTGAAGGAGAAGGAAGAAGCAGCAAATATGGCTAGACAGCGTTTGCAGCGGGCCAGTGAAGGAGGTTCTCATCACCAACGGATCACTCCTCCCAGGAGAGGACCGAGAGCCCATCGTGATCAAATCTCTCCTCCCCTCTCAATTTCAGCCCAATCAATTTCAAGTTAGTGCCCACTTGGTTTTCAAAAACCTAACTTCAACCCCAATCCATTGACCCAGAGGGTAGATTCATTAGAAGAGGCCATGAAACTCATGTCTCAAACCACGGCCCAATTGTCTTAGAGTACTGCTCAATTCCAGCAGACCACTACTCAAACCCTTGCAAAATTAGAATATCAAGTGGGCCAATTAGCCAGCTCCATCAGTGCTAGAGACAAGGGAACATTCCCTAGTCAACCCGAACCTAATCCCAAAGGCCAAGTTGTTCATGACCCTAAAGGAAAAGGGCCGGAACAAGTCAAATCCATAATCACCCTTTGATCTGGTACACAGGTTGATCACAAGGTCAAACTACCCAAGGAACCTAACGAAGAATCAAATGAGAAAGTAGAAACTGAGGAATCAAATGTGAATGTTGAACCCATATCGTAACCAAAAAACCTAGTCAATGCTGGACCATCACCTAGTGAGCCCACTCCTAGGACCTATGTTCCCAAGGCACCATACCCTCAAAGGTTAGGCCCAGCAAAATCAACTGTTCAGTTGGATAAAATGCTAGAAGTATTTAAACAAGTGCGGATTAATATCCCACTACTTGATGCTATCCAACAAATTCCGGCCTATGCAAGATTTCTGAACGACCCGTGTACCTTCAAGAGGACTACCAATGTGCCCAAAAAGGCTTTTCTAGCCCAACAAGATAGCTCAATCATTTCCTGTCCAACCCCGATCAGATACAAAGACCCAGGGTGTCCTATAATTTCTTGCCAGATAGGGGACCATCACATAGAGAAAGCTTTGCTAGACTTGGGTGCAAGTGTGAACCTTCTTCCGTACTCTGTTTATGAAGAATTAGGTTTGGGGGAATTGAAAACGACCCATGTGACCTTGCAATTGGCTAATGCATCAATTCGAGACCCCAAGGGGGTGGTCGAAGACGTTCTTATTAAAGTTGGAGACTTTGTGTTCCCTGTCGATTTTATTGTTTTGGATACTAAACACACATCTGGGGCTGAACTCAAAATTTCAGTCATCTTGGGGAGACCATTCCTAGCCACCTCAAATGCCTTGATCAATTGTAGGAATGGAGTAATGCAAATTTCTTTGGGGACCATGACAGCCCAAGTGAATATTTTTAATGTCACTAAGCAACCTCCCGATGAGGATGATGGGGTCTTTGAAGTTAGTTACATTCATGAATTGGTGGAAAATCACTTACCTCATTTGAAACTTGAAGATCCACTAAAAGCTTGTCTGGCCCACTATGGAAGTGATTTTGATATAGATGGCCACATTGAAAAGGTGTATACACTACTAGATTCAACTCCATTCATGGAAAATAATAGGTGGCAACATAAGCAAGAGATCTTGACCTCAATTTTGGAAGGTAAGTTTGTTTGGGATCCAGGTGGATTCCATGTTAGGTGTCAAATAGGGTAGTTTCTTTTTCTTAATTTTTATATATATTATTATTAGTTTAGGTTTTTTTTTTTTTCATTGTTTTGACTAACCTTGTACTGGGAGGACCATGCAAATTCATCAGGTAACTTCTTCCCTTTACTTCCTGCAATTTATTTTTCCTCATGTTACATTATCATTTTTCGCATTACTTGCACGACATCGAGGACGTTGTCTAGTTTAGGTTTGGGGGTGGAAACAAGCACACTTGTCCAATTTGAGGTGATTTTTTTTTTCAATTTTAGGCAAACTTTTAATTTTTAAAAAAAAAATTTAGAAAAACTTTTCATTTGTGCAATTTTAATTTTATTAATTTTATTTATTTTTTTTGAAAAAAAAGGAAGTTTTCAAAGGAATTGATAAAATTCAACGATGCTCGGAAATCCGGAATTTTGAAAATTTTGGAAGGAAGTAAAATGAAGGTTCATCTTTTCTAGAATATATCAAAATAGTACTAAACTCTATTTTTTCAACTGAAACACGTATACATCTATCAAGATTTTGGATAGGAAGCCTTGGTGTTGAATTTAGAGTTTTTTAAGAAAAATTGGATGACTTTCTGAAATCTAGCCTTGTAAGTCTACTTGGTTTGTCGGGATGGTTAGGCCAACCAACACCGTTGGATTCATTTGGGTGAATTGAAAAAGGCTGCCTATTGTTGGAGACTGCAAAAAAATATATATATATAGGAATAAAAAAATAAAAAAGAAGAGAAGAAAAAACAAGTGTTTAGTTAGAAGTCTTGAAAAGAATAAAAAGTTTTGTGACTAGTTTGGTTCGTAGCCTTTTTAACCCGAGCCAGTAAGCCCTTAGGGGTATTTACATACCTAGTGCCCTAAATCCATCTGGTTTGGGAGTCATTGGCCTAATGCTCGTTACATGGGTTAATTAGAAAGCTTAAGGGACCTAGGCATTGCACAGTCACATGTGTGTGTTTGAAAAAAAAAAAAATGCATCTCGTGGCCTTTGATAAAACAATAGTGCGAAAGCCATCACAGTAGGGTTGAGAGGAAACTTATGAGCCACTAAATCGAGGAAAGATCAGAGCATTTAAGGGAGAATTCTGTTTTCATCACATCATAGCAGAACATTTGAAAGATTGATTAGATGTATACACTTGCACAAGGCAAACAAAAGTCTGGTGTTTGAATTAAAAAAAAAAAAAAGAAAAAAAGAAAAGAGAAGTTTGAAATTAGAAGGATGAACAGAAATTTGAAAAGTCTGAGATTTTCCCTATTCTGGGTTACACAAAGAGTATCCGAGATAACATGATTTCCTTAAAAAAAAAAAAAAGGGAATTTTGTGGGTAGATTCACTACAAACCCTCACGAGGCACAACTCGTCCACTAGGGGGAACCTAGGGGTTTAAGGGCTTGTTGCATATGCTAAATGTGACCGAGAATGAAAGTCCGGGATCCTAACCCTAGAGGAGGTGGGGGGGTGAATAGGGGGGGGGGTGAATAGGGTGATCTACAAATAATGACTAATTAAGGCCAATTTTAATTTCTTTAAAAAACAACTAGTCACATATGATCATTTACCAAACAAGATGCGGAAGCTAACAAAAGTAATCACCACAAGCATACATCATCACACAAAGATTTATAGTGGTTCGGCCTCAATGCCTATATCTACTACCGGCTTGTGATCCAACACCCCACCGGATTTTCACTATTTATGCTTTTGAAAGGCTAAGTAATAACCTTTACAACGATGTTTTTCTAGGCCAAACAATAACCTATCAATGTGCTTTTCTAGGCTAAGCAATAACCTTTACAAGATGCTTTTCAAAGGCGAAGTAATAACTTCTACAATGTGCTTTTCTTAGGCTAAGCAATAACCTTAACAAAAGAAAGATTTCATCTCAAGGAAGTGTCTACACAAACACTCAAAGAGATACAATTTAAGGCTCAATTACAATGCCTCTAAAATAGGCGGATATAAAATTGACAAACAAATTCACACAACACTCTATGAAATGCAAAGATGAATGCTCATGGTGTGTGTGTGTGTGAAAACTTCAATCAAGTTTAAATTAAGCCCAATCAATATTTGCTTAACGCATTTAAAAGTTTAAGGCACACAAAAGATTTGATTGAAGTGAAATGCAAATCACATGTATAAATACTAACTTCTTGATGATATAAGAATCAAAGGCTCACAAGTTGTATGAAACTATTTAAGACTAAACATGTGATGCATGTGCAATGTTGTTTTAAAAAACAAAGTAGTAAAACTAAGGTTCAAATGAATGAAAACAACAATATGATTCAACCAAGTAAATGAAACATGTTATAAAAGAATTCAAAGGATTTGACAAAACATGTTTTATAAAGTTTTAAAACAAACTTGGTTTGAAATCAAGGGTGAAGAATCCAATCCAACTTAAATCAAAGATTAAGAGAAGTGATGGATTCAATACATCATAGTTATCATGCTAAAATTAATTTACCAATAATTTAAACAAGGCATGAAACATATGATAATGAAAAGTAAAACTTACTTAGAGATTTAACTTCATTAATCCAAGCTTTAGCTTTCCATTAGACCCCTTGATTTCTCTTAGTTCATCCCCTTTCTTTTGTCTCCAAAACACCTCAAGGAAGACTACAAAGTGGGGGTCTCCAAAACACCTCAAGGAAGACTAAAAAGTTCCACTTTGATCAACAACTTTTTCAAGGGAATGAACCTCATTTTATACTCAAAAAATGAGTTCTGGCGTGTCCCCGGTCGACCCCCACTATAGCCCGGTCGACCTGGCCTTAACGGTAAAAAATCTGACCGTTTGAAAAGGCAGCCCAACGGCTCTTTTCCCGGTCGACCCCATGTGTGGTCGGTCGACCGGGTCCATGGGCTCGGTCGACCGACCACACTGTGGGTCGACCGGGTCCTTGGACCATTTTTCCCAAAAATTGTATATTTAAAGAGATTTCTTGTGGGGACTTTTGGGCCATTAAATCAAGCTTGGAAACATAATTTTAATTCAATCTAAGTACTTTTAAAATCATGAAACATAAAAGCCTAAAATGATTTGAAAGATTTAAAACATAGGCTAGCTTGATTCATAAAACTTCTTTTTCAAATTAAATGCATCCAAGATTAAAAACAAAACATGCATAAATCAATAGTTCTACAAGTCTTAAAAATAATGCATGTGTAAATCAAGATTTCAACATTTTCTAAATCAATGCTTGTGTGAAAATTCAAATGATGATTAAAATGACAATGAATCCATCAAATTGCAATATACAAAATCCCTAACAGAGAATACCAGCGAAAGTGGCTTTATTTTCATATTTGCTTTCTTTTCTTAGATTAGGTTAAAGAACTTCAAATCTTCTCTCGCAACTTTTGTTAAGGGACTAGCAAAATGCTGGTTGGGGGGTGTGTTGAGTTCATGAATTTGCACATTTACTTATCATTTTAGGATGAATTATGTATTTAATTAGGTGAATTGCATCATTATCCATATAATTTCATCATTTCATGCATTTTCACCTATGAACCTGAATTTTCATACATTTCATACATTTTTTGTATTAACTTAGAATGTTTTCCAAATTTTCTCCGAAGAGTCCCAGTTGGAGTAGAACTCTGTCCGGATGGATCCCGCTTCAGTATGAGCTCTTCAGTATTTGATGTGTTGAATTGGAATGTGCAGAAAAATGAGAATGGCAGGCCTCTGTCATGGAACCCACTTTCAAACACACATTGTCATCATGGGCCCTCCATTGCTGAATTGAAGTAAATTAAAGAATTCACCATGTGGACTCTACACACAAGCCATATGCAAATTAATCAAAGGAGGGGTCCACTCATCATGTCAGTTGAAGAGTCCTAACTACAGTAGAAGACTTCTCATAGGGCCCATTGTTCAAGCAAATGAAATGTCCCATATGGCAGGGTCCGCAGTTGTTGCAAATTTGAAATTATTGATGGATAATTCAAAAAGTACAATTCTGATTGGAACAAAAGAAGAAGAGTTTGAATCGTCCACATCTAATGTCCTTTCGAAAATGAAAGTTGTGCAGAGATAGAATCCATTGCAAATCAAATTTTAGAAGTTAATCCCGTTTTTCTCAGGATAACTCATCTTCAAATAGCCATAACTTTCAATCCGACCGTCGGAATGATGAAATTTACCTACCGTCGGAAAGCTTATTCAGAGTAAATATCCGTGGAGCCCAAGCACATGTAAATCAGAGCTATATTGACAAAGTTATGGGCCTAGAGATTTTCATGTTTCTTTTTAGACGGGATTGCAATTAAATTCACACCATTGATAATCAATTGCTGCACATCCCTTGTGGGACCCCATCTAAAGATTAGCCAAGCCACCAAGAGGTTTTCAGAAGCTTCCACCTCATTCAAATTCAAAAAGGATAAGAGATGTACCTTATCAATAAAGACAAATCAAATTTATAGAGAATGTGTCTAGATTCAATGTATCTGATAGATAACGGGAGAAATAAAAGAAACCAAAAAGTAGCTACGAGAGACAACTCCCTCCCCTTGGACGTCCATAAGTCTCTCTCTCCTCTTTCTCTTCTTTTCATAATTAATAGAATTTAATTGTTATTTTTGGGTATTCTGGAGCCCTGTTCCAGAAATTAGGAATTTTAGAAGAGATATTTTTGAGAGACCGTTGTACAAGGAGATTCTATCAATGAAATTACTTATGGAGTTCTTTTCAATGGCTATCTAGATTTCTGGATTGGAGCATATAGATGAAGCTAAGTAGATCTTTAATTTAATCTATGTGATTTTTCTATTACTTTCTTGTCTCTTTCAAAATACATGCTCTATTAGAATAATAAATCTGTCTTCATGCCTTAGGCAGCCTCTGTTTTGATTTCTAATGAAAATAGTTTGATGATTTATACTTATTTTGATAGATTATGCTTAGGGCTGAGATCCTTTGATAATTTATGCTTAATTTGATGAGTCATGCTTATGATTTTTCATTCTTTTATGAGGTGAAGGAGGTCTTGGGTTGTGACCTTCTTCTTAAAAATTGATTTTTGCAAAAGACAAATCTTCCGGATCCAAAACATTGATTTGTTTAGGATCTGAGTTATTTTTGGGACAAATAGTAGAATAATTGCATGGATGGATTAATTATCTTGCTTAGTGGATTTTGGACGCTCTGATCTGTTTTATATATTTAATTAATTTGTGTTTCTGAATTTTTTCTAGTTTCTTTTCTTAGATCTCAATTATTTATTAATCTTTAATAAAAAAATCATATTTTAAATTTGAACTTAGTAGTGCTCCTTGTGGGATTTGACCTGTACTTGCCACTGTCTCAAAAAAACAGCTGTGCACTTGCAGTATTAAAAGATTGAATCTAAATTCACATCAAGTTTTTGCACTCATCTGAACCGTTCAACCTCTTTAAAAGGTCGATCAACCATAATAGGAGGTCAAATTTCATTTGTTAATTCATTGTGCTTCTCACACGATTTGTAAAAAAACCATGGATCATTGCATGTGAATAGTATAAATCACAGCCCCTTGGGTTTAGTCCATTTTTTAAATCTTCCGATTCCTATAGGCCCCCAAATCATGATTTGAACCGTCTATCCTCTTCACTAGGCCAAAATCTAGAGGGAGACCAAAGTTCATCCGTTGATTCATCAAATATTTTCAAGTATTTGTGAAAAAAGGTTTTTCTTTTTTTTTTTTTTTTTAATGGTAAGCAATATTCATTCAAAAAGAGGTACATCAAGGTAGGATCACCTGGTAAAGATTCTCCAAAGGGGCATCCCCCATTAAACAATCAAAAGATAACAGCTAAAAGTACCAAAAACAGGCCAAATAAAACTACTTTAAAATAAGCCACAAATGCTACAAATGAATTTTCTATCAAATGAAATTATCTAAGAAATCCTCTTTCGAAAGGTGCTTTTTTCGTTTTGTCTCCACCATGCTAAGAGGATGAAGAGTTAGATGCATGTTTCCTTCTTTGTCACTCACAGCTGCAAGAACAATCTAAAATCTTCCATTATCGACTTTCATGGGCCCCGCTTTTACAATACGGACCGTTTATCCTCTTTATAATGCAAGAAAAATGGCCAGTGGATTAAATTTTATATTTTGGTTCATTGTAGATTTTAATAAATTTGTGAAAAATTGTGAGCTGTTAAATGTACTTGGGTTCACATGTGAAGAGATGTGAAAATTACACACAATGGAATCTCTTTCACAAGTGAATCATTTTCATAGAAACCATACGACCTCTTAGACTCTAGTAGATCCAGGTCTATAAGACTACAACTGGCACTAAGTTGATGGTTAGGTGTGGGTCGGAGTTTGATTACAGGTTGGCCTTAAATTAAACCGAGCCCATTTACTGCCTATTCAAATTTCAAACTCAACCTCTTCTACCTGCTCTTGCCAGCTGCCCACAGATATCACTTTGCATGGCAATGCCTCAATCACACTCACAATGCAAATATGAGATTCAAGTCCAGCTAATTGGGGCCCAACGTCAAAGATAACAAGAATCATTATTATTTCGACACAAGAAAAGGAATTTTCCGCCCTTTTCTTGTGTCGAAAATTAGGAAGACAATTAATCCCTCCCAGAATCATTCTTTCATTTATCCCTTGATGTGTATTCTCTTCCTACTTAATGTTATGCCGCCTATTGTCTATTAGAATTCGATTCTATTAGATAGAAAAAACTATTGATGCATTCCATGGCATTTACAATCCCGGCAATAAGAAGCATCACATCGCTCCAATTTGGATTTAAAAAAAAAAAGGGGGGGAGGGTCAAGTAGTCTTCTTCGCAATATACATACTATTACTGGGAATGGGATAAAGCAATTCTCGGCATCTCGCAGAAAAGCAGTATAAACAAAGCAAGACAAGGGGCTTTCCATATTTTTTTGGATCATACATAATTGCATTGATCAACAATAATTCGGCCCTTTTTACCAACTTGATGAATCCGTGGATCTAGAAATTCATTTCGGACAATTGAACCTTCTCAAACTGTTTCTTTTTGAGAACCAAAAAGATTTGTGCTAGGATAACAGATGCCAAAAAGAACAACAAACCTTGGACACGTAATGGATCTTGAAGTACTATTTCTGCATCTCCCTGACCAAATCCACCCACATTGGGATTACTCGTTAATGGCTGATCAAGCTTGATGGATTCACCCTCTGAAACAAGAAGTTCTGGTCCTGGAGGTATAATATCAACCACTTGGTGTCCATCTGATGCATCGGCTATGCTTATTTCATATCCCCCTTTTTCTTTACGTACTATTCTGCTTACTATACCTGCTGCTGTAGCATTATAGACTGTATTGTTACTCTTGCTCCCGTCGGGATAAATCTGACCCCTTCCCCTGTTCCCGCCTACGTATATGGGATATTTTAAGAAGTGAACGTCTTTCTTAGTAGAAGGGTCCGGAGAAAGAATGGGAAAGACGATTTCACTATATTTCTGACCAGGAATAGGACCCACTACAAGAATATTTCTTTTAGTGGGGCGATAGCTCTGAAAAGACAGATTGCCCATCTTTTCTTTCAGCTCGGGAGAAATACGATCGGGGGGAGCTAATTCGAATCCCTCGGGTAAAATAAGGACAGCCCCCACATTCAAAGCCCCCATTTTACCATTAGCAAGAACTTGTTTCAGTTGCATATCATAAGGGATTCTAACAACTGCTTCAAATACAGTATCATGAAGCACAGCTTGCGGAACCTCAATATCCACGGGCTTATTAGCTAAATGGCAATTGGCACATACAATACGCCCGGTTGCTTCTCGTGGATTTTCATAACCCTGCTGCGCAAAAATAGGATATGCATTTGAAATAGATGTCCGAGTTATTACATATATCATGATCAATACGGAAATGAATCGAGTCATCTCTTTCTTTACCCAGGAAAAGGTATTTCTATTTTGCATGGTCCAATAATTGATCCTGGAAATTTCTACAATAAATTAAGTAGGTAGCTAGCATAGTTCCTTATCCATGATTCTGCCATTGTACTAGAATAATTGTACTGAAGTATAGTAGGAACCCCCTGGGCGGGTAGAAGTATAAAGAGTGAGAAGGGGATAAGAGTTAGGCAAAACATATGCCTTATCACATTATATTAACCGTTGTTTTAGTAACCATAAAAAAATATTTCATATGCAAGTGTTATGTTAGTTTGTATGGCTCAATAGAAGTAATAAATCTGGTAAACCGGGCCCCTGCATTGTCCATGTTCTACTGTAATTAGAAGTAGGTCTATTATTGTAGCTCTATTGCAATTAAGAAGTAGTGTTTGGGTGTAACAGGGTTTTGGGGCTGATATTATAAATAGAGACTCAGAGTCTCTAGGATGTACACCTCTTCTGATTGCATAGTGAATTCTCCCGTCTTCCCGTGGACGTAGGCCAAAAGCCGAACCACGTAAATCTCTGTGTTCTCTTGTGCATGATTGATCTCTTCTCATAGGCCCTAGATCACAACATGTTATGCATGCGAAACACATTATCTTATTTGTCAAAATCACCATTTTCACATATTAAATTAGTACCTCCAATGCTTCTAGATTTATTTGGACTGCTTTGAGGTTTAATGAATTTCTCAAAATCCACGAGGAATTAATATATGAAACTAAACCTCCTGATATTTACCATTAATAAACAATATTGAACAATTTGGATCAGGAATTAGAGACCCACACAAGTGCAAAAGATTAAGATCCATAAATAGGCATTTTTTCACGAATTACATAAAATCTATGTAGATGTAAAAGAATTAGTTTCATCATCCTGGTGCTTATTAGTTCAATAAACAAATTACATAGTTATTATTACAAATATGGGGTCGGACCCAAGATTTTCGTTTAGGTGGGGCAGACAACTTTCCCAACATAGGCTAAAGGACATGATTTTCAACAATTTTTTTTCTTTTTGTAAGGAATCCTACTACTAACACCTAATTCATAAATAAGCTTCTAAACCAAACACCCAAATCCCAACTCCTCAACAAATTAGCACATCAATTAGCAACTGTTCTACAACATTAATAAAGAAACTCTAAAAAAACTCCAGAGAAGTAATAATTATTATCATATGAAAATAAGTACCTATTTATCTTTTCCTTAACCTCCTCATGGTTTTTCTATCATATCAATCCAAATGAGAGCACTTTTACTTTTAAATGAATATTGTCACCATATATAATCATAAACATCATATTATAGTCCAAGAAGAATTTTTCAAAAGAAGAAGAAATAAGTAGTTTAGCTCAATCTTATAATTTTGTCACTATCTACTTTTGTTTACAAGAAGAAAATAAACTCTTGTGATTTATTGGAGCAGGATTACCGATTCCATAGAGGCATTCTTCAGACACACGATCAAGAAATGCGAAGGGATGTGGTCAAATGGAAACATTACTGTATACATGTGGCCCTTTATGGTGATGATGATGAACGATGACAATGATTGGTCCATGTCTTGGTGTTCCACTTCCAACACCGATGGGCTTGGCTTTAGGGATGAGAAACAAGGACCATTTCAGATGAGAATATCCAGAAAAATGCACTAATTAATCAATATTTGACCAATTAATGGATGGTTATAAGAAAATGGTAGTAGTCTAAACGCAATGGATGAATTTGGCCAATAAGAATCATGGGCAGAAAGAGTGTTTTTGGGGATGGGGCGGTACTTTTGAGATAATTAAGTAGGGCATGGGCCAGGGCTCATTATATGTTTTTGAGAATTTCTAAATTTCACCTGGGGCGACCCCCTATATGGTGATAACTTGGGTCCACCCCTGTGCGCGGGCCCATTTTATATTTTTCAGAGTTTCTAAATTTCACTTGGGGCGGCGGCCCCATATGGTGACTATATGGGTCTGCCCCGACCACACCCAGAGAACATGGAAACGCATGAAAAATGAGCTATTCCAGAAGCAGAACCTTTCTAGCTTTGCTCGATTGTTGGTGACAAGGAAAAACCAACAAGGAACGTACAGTCATTCATGTGAAAGAGTTGCATTTGGAAACGTGAATTCCACGATTTTTTTGTCGAAATCTCCACTTGGCTCACCGATCACAAACATTATTCCTGTCATGGTCCGGGACATAACGAAAACGAAGGTACACAAACAAGGAACGTAAAGTCACTGTGAAAGTGCTACATTTGAAAAGGTTCATTAATCCATGCTTGTTGAAGTCCCCCTTGTGTGGCTGACCTTACTCTATTATGCTGACCCCTGGGCATCAGGCTGGTTTGCCATGTACATCTTCAGGACTATATGCATGGCCCACATTAGAAAGTACAGAATCATACAGTGACATTATTCACGTTTCGGAAAAAATAAATGCAACGTGATCCACATGTCCAAAGATATTATTCGATTCAAAGGTCACAACATGGGTGGCCGTCATCACTTTTTAAGTGGGTCTGTACACACACGCAAAAAAAAAACTAAAGTACCTAATCTAACTAATTCAATCTATTTGATTCATCCAAATGCATAATTAAGTAACTTAACTCCAATGAGCCAACATGCATAATTAAGTAATGGTCTTTTTCTTGTTTAGTGAAAAGTTTATAAGTTTTTCTTCTTCAATTCATTCAGTTAATAACAGAAGATTATACTCTTAATAGAAAAGGGTTGAGAATTCACAAACCACTCAAAATAATTAATGACCCAAATTCAGGATCTAATTGTAATTGAAGCAACACTTCATGTCCAAAATGGATGGCAGCACCTTTAGATGGGGATCAAATACGGGTTTGGATGTACTTTGTAGACACCCATGTCCGACCCAACCCATTTCCCATCTCTAAATTTATGATATGCTGTTAATAAAGAGTCATAGGTCAGGTCAATTATGGTACTATCTAGTGTGAGATGGATTTGGTTCTAGTCCTCCTAATCATGGATCTGACTTGCTCCATTGCAGTTATGTGCATGGCATGTGAAAAGGCTTGTGCCCGATTCATGCGAATATCCCGGATTCGTCGACATTTGACTCAGTGACTTTTCTTCGTTTCTTTCCAAGGAAAGCTTTAACCAAGAAACTCCATGTCACAATTCCTCGCCACCGTCCGCCCCGGTCAAACATTTTTTTCTCAAGCACTCCACATTTGTTTCTCTCACCTCTTATTTCATCCTCTCTCTCTCTCTCCCCCTGTGTGTGGGAGGCCAGGGGATGATAAAGACCCTTTTATGCACACGTAGCTATTTCCACACCACATGTCTCCGGTGACAAATCGAATACCCCATCTTTGTCATTGTCACACTATATGTACGGTATTTGACTTATCAGTTTCCTGAGTGGTCTCATAACTCGTGGCCCTTTGATCAAGTGACCGGTGACTCACAAACATATGTCCGAGTGCCACTTAATGACTGCCGGGCCATGTGATCAAGATCCTTGCTTCTTTCTGCATGTCATCTCCCTCCATTCTGGGGGCCTACCTGAATGCATATATACCAATCAAAGCACAAGAGGAAGAAGTACATTATGTGGATTAGGAGATTGTCATATATCACTTTAGACTTGGAAAAAATCTGATCATTGGATAGGTTGCCCCCCACTGTGCTTATTTTTTGAAATTATGACCACACTGTTAGATTTTAGGGTGTTGCTGTTGTGGACATAACCTGCATGGCTTTCCTGGCTTTGGTTCTAGGTGTGGAATAAGTCTCTTGAACGAGTCTTAGACACGTTCAACTATCTTGATGGTCTCGCTGTTCTCTTATCTCCACTCTCCTAGTTTGTTGCTATTTGCTAGGCAGTTGTCACTTTGTTGCTAGTCTATAGGTGGTGGGTTCTCCGCTTCTCTTTATTACTGTTGTAAGATGATGCCTATAAGTGAGTATACAGTAGTCAATAAAAGATGTCGGTCATTTATGAACTAATTTGAGAGGTTGGTTTCCCTCAAAGAAATCTTTACACTCCACATTTTTCTTTCACATTATTTTCCTTTCATTCTCAAACTCATTCCAAAATAGCTAGGGGCTGGAGAGGTAGGGGTCGAGGAACCCATTTCTCACTTGAAGAACACTTCGACTGTGAACCTCACACCCTCGAAGAGGCACACAACAGTTGCATTCTTAAAGATATTAGGAATCCACTTGTAGCTCATTGATGAGGCACCTCCCGTCAACAAAAACAACTAGGAATCAATCCCTCTAGCACTGGTGAGGGACTTAGGTGAGTGTGCTTGTGGATAGGTGGGTGAGTACTTGACTTTCTAAAAGAATTAAAAACAAAGAGAGATATATAAGGATTACTTTGTTAGAGAAATTAGTGATAAGATTAGTTTGTTAGAGATTGGTTTATATTTTAACTTACTCTTTTGATTCTCCTCTTCTCTTATATAACTTGAAAAGTTTGGGTTAATAAAAAGTTAGGATAATTTATTGTAGATGTAAAGTATTTTGAAATTCTATATATAAACACTCCCCTCTAACAAGTAACAAGTGGTTGAAGAAAGAAACTCGACACAATCGACACAATCTTTTTCGTAGTTACAAAAATGGGACCTTTATTAATGTTGTTGGGTTAATTAGTTGGAACTCGAAAATCAAACTAAAAAAATAAAAGAATGAGTTCTCTTCAGATTGCTGGTATTAGATTAGGTTTGGATTATTTTATATACGAGATATGATGTGATTAGGGTTTCCTATTGTAATGTGATTAAGTTTTCTTTTGTAAGCATGATTATATTTTCTAATTTGTGTATTGTATTCTATTCTTGACTAAAATAACCTACATGCTATTTAATTTTATTTTTTTTGAGAGAATACATGGTATTTGGCAAGATATAGTCAATATATTTTCACACAAGCACAGTCCATTTATCCTTTTATTTGCCTTTTTGTTGGTTCTCTGAGAAGAATGAGTAGTGGTTTGATTTAGTGTTGAAAGTGAACCAAACTTTGAGCCATACCCTTGTACCACTTCCTTTACTTGCTTACGTGCATTGAGCTGCACCTAAAAGCCGAATCAGGTCACATATTGGATATATTTGACTATATCGTAAACACCTTTTTCCAATTAGTCAAAAAAAAAGTTGAAGATTTCTAGATGGGAAATCTTCTTTCCATTATGCTAAAATGGCCTTTATTGAGAATATCCAATAATAAGGAAGATGGTAATTAATCTCACGTAACGGAAAGAGGGGTAAATGGAAATTCCGCTTTCAAATTATTAAATTCCCAATGACCAAAACCATGAGGCATTGGTAAAGGCAGCATAAATACATTTTAGTACTCCACTTTGGATAGAGCCCGCCCCTTAATAATCCCTCACTGGTACAACCCGGTAACTACACTTTTGGCAACACATATTTTTTTGGCACCAAGTTGTTTCTCCTAACATTAATAGAGGCAGCATAATATATTTTTCAACACTCTCCTTTGGGTGGAGAGCATGTCCTCAATACAAATTAGCGAAGATAACTTATTACCACTCCTAGTATTAAATCTTTCTAGAAAAATGGTAATAAGTCTTATTTGCTAAAGGTGGTTGATCAAAACTAAGCCTTCTACTGGATATTGAATATTTTGGAGTATGACCGAAGAAAATTTCTACATTCTACCAAATTGATAATGTTATAAGCATTGATACCTAATATGAAAAGGGGAGTTCTATTTGCACCACACTTCTGTTCTGTCTCTCTACACCACGAAGAAATAAAAAAGAAAAAATTTATTTCCAAAACTACCTCTCCTCCCTTTCCCTCTTCCCATCCCCCACCCTCCCGGTATCCGGCACGGAGGGATCCCCGGCCGGCCGGCCAGCGCCCTCCCTCCCCCCTCTCTTTTTTCCTCCCTCCGCCCTACTCTATTTTCTCTCCCTCTCTCCCTTCCTCTCCTCTATTTTCTCTTCCTCTCTTGGATTGGAAAGATGTGTGACTCTGGTTTTAGGAAGGACTGGAAGTGGCTTTAAACCCGATTTTGACAGCAACCAACTTGCCATTATATTCCCAAAACCAAGAAAAAGAAGAAAAGCAGAGGAATCAATGAAAAAAATCAGCTTTTGAGCAAATGGGTATGTAAGCTTTCGGGTCCTTTTCTCCTTCTAATAAAAGAGAGAAAGTAGCAAATGCAAAAAAATTCTTCAGTCCAATTTTGTTTTCCACTACAATGCTGAAAAAGTTTTACCTTAAACAATGAAACTGCAGATGATGTTAACCAAAAAAGGAAAAAAAAAATAATGAATAATCCTCCTTTAGCAACCAAAAATTCCCCCTCTGTAATAATTCCCATTTTTCATGAAAAATGCTATGAGAAAAATACACTATTGTGTGTTGCTTTTAAACTCGGATGTGCATGTCATTTCTAATAGAAACCAAAATAATGGAAAAGAAAAACGTACAAGACCAAGGCACCATCTTGGTGGTGGCGCTTTTGGTGATTATAACAAATACTACCTTGGGGACTGTGATTCTACTTCTTCTAATTAGCTGCAGTCTTTGTTTCGCAGTCTTTGTTTGGACCAATTGGAGAATTGGGAGACAACAGAAGGTTTGAAGAGGAGGCCATTGAGTAGGTAAGGGCCGGTTTGGTAACTCTACTAATATAGTTTGATTTTAAAGAAGGAATAAAATATGAGTGGATTATTATGATTTTTTATTTTAGTTGTTTGTTATTGAAGTTTTTTCACTTTTTATATGAAAAAGTGTAGTTTTTTTTTTATATTTTATTAGATGAAGGTAGTTGTTTTTTGACTTTTTGTATGAAAAAGATGGGAAGAGTTGTGAATAAAGTGTATTTGATGTGACATCTTGTTCGAAGATTGGAGGCTTTACTTGACTTTGATTATATTAGTAAAGTGTCAAACGGACCCAAAGAGCGTTTTAATGCATTTTTATCATGGAATTGTCATATCCTACCTTAGAAACTGATAAGCCAAAAAAAATTACAACAATGTTCCAGGCATGGACAAAAGGTAAAGGGCAAGAGTTCAAGAAAGTAGAATACATAGATAGAACCCTTATAGGGATTATTCACCACAAATTCAAATCTGCCTACTGTGTGGAATATTCTCACTTCTCAGTTAGATTTTTGGAATCAAGTAATAAAATATCTGTTGTACTGACAAAGTAGCATACTAAGGTTATTTCTTTTTCTTGATGTGACATATTAACATACAGTGGTCATTAATTTTTATGTTTTTTTTTAAACTAATGTCCCCAAAAGGACGGACAAATGTGGATCTGAGTGAATGAAACAATAATACATGCCGCTGCATTAATTAGGAACTTTTTCATGGAATTCATCAATTATTATCTTTAGAAGTGAAAGGGTTATATATGTAGAGTTGGTGAGTTGTTCCATGCATGCGTGGGTTTACCAATTATCAATTTAAGGTGGTTCGGTAGATTTTCATATTATTATAAAAAAAAAATGAAAGGGTAACCTAATATTAACAACTTAGTTATAAGTTGTTTTAGAGGTTATTTCATGTAAGGGGTTTGACTAAGATAAATGCTTAAAATCTAAGTTTTTTTTTATCAATGCTCCATGTAAGAATTTTGTGCAAAGATGTTATTATAAGATTTACCCGGACGCACAGGTAAGAAACTCAATTCCAATGAGTTACACTTGGTTGACTCGTTTAACATTAAGGCCTCTAAATCAATATATCTGATGATGTGATCGATTAGGTCTTTTCTTTTTCTTTTTTTTTTTATTCAAGCATTATATCCTCAATGACACTATAATTTGTTGATGTTTTGTGTAGTATCTTACCTATAGATTTGGATTTCTCCTCCCTTATCAAAAATTCAGATTTTCCCTGCATCTTCTCCATATAAAGGGAAATGACAAAGCTGTCAACATTTATCTTAGAAGGAAAAATTCAGGAAGAAAAAATCAAAAAGGTTAAAAAGGCACATTTAGTTCATTCCCTCCCACGAACCCATTCCTCTTTCTACTATTTTTAGAGAGAAACCGGACTGAGATACAATTAGTAATAGGATTTGATTGTATTTATACCTGGATGACTATAAATCTTTTTTGGAGAAATGACACAAGAAAGATCTATAATCTTGTTATCTTTCCAGTAAGTATTCACTTGTCCAATTTGGTTTCCAAATGAGAAAATTGTAAACAATCTAATAAAGAGAGATCAAATGTCAAAACTTAGCACAATCAATGTTTTTATACGAAGTGTAGGCCTCTACAAAATAAGGTTTGAGAAAATAATTGTGATGTGGGTTTTGAAAATTTAAAAGTAAGTGGTTTTTTACTTGCAAAAAAATCTAGAACCATCTGATTAGGATGATATCAAAGGAACAGTGACTCTATGAAATGAGCTGCCTGACTGTGAAATTCTATTGCATCAGGCTTTCAGGTTTTGGGTTCCAATTTTAAGAATTCGGTTCTATAAGTTAAGATTTTCCTTTTGCTTCTAGACTTTTCATAACTAAGTTGGGTATTTGGAGAATGTAATCCAAGTGAGATGAGGTGAAAAGAGTTTTTAAATTAAGAATACTGCAGTGTAAAACAAGTACTGTGTTCTCCAACAAATCTAAAAATCATTACTATGTTATGAGACATAAAAACAAACTCTTCTGCATTGAGTTGAACTAAATACTTTCTTATATTTTATTAACATAATCTGTTGTTAATATACAACATTCTGAGTATTTTCACATGGTTGTGCAACCCATATGTATACTAAGTTGTCTATATACATTTTCCTAGTTAGAACGTATTAATTGGCCGAATTCTAGACCCATTCCCAAAAATGCATTTCTCCCACAATATATATGGGTATTTTAGTCCTAAAATGACATCATTTTAGTTGTGGAGAAATATTCAAAATTTGGGAAGGGAGAGAGAAAAACCATATCTAGAGGTAAGTTACTCATCAAAACCTCTAATTTCTTTCATGAAAAGGGCGCTTGGATACCACTCATGGGAAAGAAATAGGGTGGAAAGGAAGGAATTAGCGAAGAAACTCTTTGCTCCATTGACTGTGAAAGGAATTAACCCCAAGGGGTTGGCCGAGTGATCAAGACCACGGTTCCTCCCTCTGGGGTGTTTACCCGACTTCCCTCTGAACCCTGAGGGATTAGTTCAGCCCAAAAAGTTGGGAACCTTCGATAGTAAAAAAAAAAAAAAGTAAAATTAATTATTACAAAGAGTTGCCTTCATTTTATAGGCAACAACCAAACATACCTTCTAAAGATAAATCAAATTCAAATACAAACCAACTCTATCCAAATCAAGACAAGAGCTATTCCTAACAAACATATCCCAACAAGCATTACGTACTTGGGTAATCACCACCTAAACTAATAATCACCAATGGCCCAACCCCTCTAGTAATTGTGCTTGAGTTAGCCATGACTCTAATAACCTATTCATCATATTATCTATGAGTGCCAGGACTTCCGAATATGTCTCAAGATGGCTTAGATTTTTGCCACTCGCACAGGATGAGTTTTGATGCTTGAGCTCATGGGGATTCAAACCTCAAAGGGGGGAGTACACACGCGTGTGAGGAACATAACACAATCATAGATGGGACAGAGACACAAGAAGGAGAAAATCACTCAATAAAGACTAGAGAGTAATATTCCACTGTGAAACATCCACGACTCCCAAGTTACAAAGAATAGGTGGTTCCTTTGCCCTCCCTAGCTATGCGACTGTTCTTAGACCTCATATTTGTCCTGAAACCATTGAAATTTAAATATTTCCTACAAAGTAGTTCATACAATACCCTTAAAATATCCCATGAAGAGCTCGATGGGAAATACTTAAAATTCGACCGTTTAGAGGTGGATGCTAAGTCTCCCTCCCGCCCTCTCAACCAAACTGAAAAATAAAATAAAAAAATCTTAAAACCACCAATGGATGTGCCCCTCGCTTGAATGCTTACAAATGAAAACAAGGTGAATTGTGCATTAGAAATTTACAACCCTACCAAAAAAAAATTCTAAAAATAGGCCTGAGAACGTGGAACTCCCTGTCAGACTTTGTAAAAATTTATACCTACACACCAATCCGATTACTAACAATGGCAATTGGCAATGGCTTGTGTGGTTTAAAATAATAATAATAATAATAATAAGAAATAAGAAAGTTATCAAAGAAAGAAAAAACAAAAGCTTGTCTGAAGGCTGTGTCTATTATTAACTACTCGTTTCAAGTTTAAATCGAGCTAAATCCAAGGGGTAGTTCAATTGGTCTAGGACTACGGGTTGCACCCGGAGATTGTGCGTTCGAAACTACACTACCAGAACTACAGGGGAGTTTACTCAGCTTTTCTCTGGATCCGGAGGAATTAGTCCAGTCCAAAAATATTGAAACCCTCATATAACAAAAATAAATAAATAAATAAATAAATTTAAACCGACCTGCTTTAAAAACACTGTGATGAGATGTTGATGGATCCCTGCAACACGGATTCCACGACGTGACATGACCGATGACCCCAGGACTTGAGGTGTATAAACATGTGCAAGCGCCTTCCATTTCTATGTCAATGGAACCAACACAGTTTCTTTATTTTCAAATCCACACATCCATTACTCCAATGTCAATGAATGCACAAGTTAATGGGTGCAAAAGGATCCTTATTTGGGCGAAACAGGAAAATACTCTTTTGGACTAATACATTAGATGCCAAATCAGCTATTTACCCTTGATTGGTGCAAACAGGGTTGAATCCGGATTCCAAATGTGTCACTTCAGCTGTCAGGACACATTCATGTGAGTGGACGCATAAAATCATGAAAAGCAAGGAGGTTGCATGTGAGTGGACCAATCAATGACAGTCCACTACATCGACGCAAATAACGTGCAGTGCCTCCCATATGTTGGCATGAGGAGGGACACCAATTCCTCCACTCACAGTCAGCATTCAATTAGTGCATTAGAGGATAGCTTTCACCAAGTACTAGAATAGTACAAGCCCCCAACAATCAAATTATCAACTTAGAAAAGAAGTCATGTACCATATGTGAATTTAGATGATGTGGAGGTTTAAAATTGCCTTTTTAGGGTGACTTTTTTTACCTACAAATAACAAATTTCTATCCTCGGAATTTATAAATTCCACAAGTTTGGGAATTCTAATTTTTAATTAAGCATCTAGGAATTCCAACAAAAAAAAGGGGGTATTTAAATTTTCAAATTTTGCCAGGGTATTTGAGACCTTTTATGTAGGTGGGGTTTTGAAATTCTTGCAAAGAAGCATGGCATTTCACATCGTGTCCAAAAAAAAACTCATGCAATACCTCAAATTCTTGTCAAAAATTCTCACAAAGAAATAGATCTACTTCAAAGGGTCTGTTTGTCTGTTTAAATGAAGGATGGAATGAAGTAAAATTAAATGTCTGATCTAGAGAAAAAATGACAAGTTAACTGATGTAAAATCACAAAATAATTAAAAAAAAAAGGTATACTTAAAATGCACAAGGTGACAAAAAAAAAAAAAAAAAAAAGAAAAAGAAAAAAGGGAGCTCTAGAGTAATTTTTGTGCTTTGACCCTCAACTCACTCCTTTTTCTTTCTCTAGATTGGGCCCTTAATTTTTTCTTTTCCTTTCTTACTCATTTATTTGTGGAACATTGGAGGAGCCCTTTGTTTTAATATATATAGAAATGGGATCCAACAATTTGGCAGCTTCTTGTGAGTGGTCGCAAATATGTTGGTGAGGCCCACCACAAAGGATCACATATGGGCCCCAACAACGGATTCTAACAATAACAGGCTAGGAAACAATACAACACATTAACCCAACACAATCTAAATTTGCTAATTACAGACTTTGCCATTTTAGATATATTTTTTCCATAAAAGAAAAAAAAACTCACAGTCCAATAGACCCAGGGAAAAAGCCTTGGTTCTATTCATGGATAGGGAGATGACTCGCCACTTAGGAATGTACAATTTATAATTTGGAAAGTTTTGAGTTTCAATTTACCAAAATGCGATCTTTAATCCACGTGTTTTGGGCTAAATACCGAGCTAAACTTTTTTGAGTTGCACCCTTGATAAATTGGCAGGCAACGAAAAGAGAATCAAAGTTTTTATGCCTATTGACGGTTTTTATGCTATTACGATGTCCAAATATGAAATTGATATAGTATGGACATAGTAGGGATATGAATTTTACACAAAAAATGAAGTACCAGATATGTTGTCCATTTTTAAGTATTCGTGCATTATAGTTTGTAGTTAGCGATTTTCTTGGTGGCATAATGAAGAATTTTTTTTTTTACGAAAGAAAAAATAGAGAGGATTTTACTGAAAATTTCTCATTATATGGGTGTTGCATGAGATAGTGCCTCCTAACTCGAGCGGCACAAACGAGTACTCGAGAGGAGTGACGCTAGCGTCACTCATCTCTAATTAAGCAATGCTAGCGTCACTTCGCATAACAACGGGAGGAATGCTTTCGTGCTGCTTGAGTTAAGTGGCACTATTTTGTGCAATGCCCATATAATGTGAATTTTTCAGTAAAGTCCTCAAAAAAAAAAAAAAAAAAAAAAAAAATGAACATATGCTAAACTCACTTTACCAATGAAGTGAGATGAAGGGTCACTTAAGGAGATAATAAAATAAAAGTTTGTCAAATAAAAGAATATCATATTTTAAAACAGACCTATACTTTTTGCAAAAAATAAAATAAAATAAAATAAAAAAATCAAAAAGTTATTTTCCTATGCCACTAAATGATAAAAAGAAATCTTTTTAAAAAATATGTAAAAGGATTATATTCTTATTTCACTAAATTACTAAAGGCCACAACTTTTTTTATTTGTCCTAACTTTTTTTTTATCACTTAATTTGACTCTCCACTGCACTTCACTTTACCAGTAAAGTTATCAAAAAGCCCCAAATTTCAAACAAGCAGGTCAGCAGGTACATGGTTGAGAGCATAAAGACTACCAGGAAAAAAAAAGGGTTAAAGGCCTCAATGATTAGATTAATAGATTCAATGTGCAAGGCAATGGTTGTCTCAACACATCTCCGTAAAAATATGTATCTTATTCCAAGCGACCCTTTTAATCCCTCCTCAATAATCCCGTGCACACCATGTGTTGATAGTACTAGTTGCACCTCCATCGTAAAGAAAGCAACGAGTGGAATCAGGGAAAAGATCAACCTATGAATGAGTGGCTAAAACTATATAAAGGGTACCCAAGATGTGCTCCCTCCAACACAAAATTATGTACCCTGTCTGGTTTTCTCCAGTAGGCTGTAGTCTCTGTCAACAGTGAGAAGATTCATTTCCAACTCCATGGCCTCCTGTTCTAGAGTGATGGCCTTTTCTAGTTTTCCAATCAATCGGAGCAGAGACCAAAGCTTTGGAAGAAGTAGAATCACAGTCCCCCAAGTAGCAAGTAGCCATTGGCAACACACCATCCAAGACCCTGACATGGTAGCTTAATTTTATTTTATTTTTTGCCATGCATTGTAGTTCCGTTTCATGAAAAGTGAGAATGGTGATTGAGGTAGGATGATTGTTTTATGTTAATATTCTATGGGGTTTTCACCTTTTTTATGATGAATTGTTTGTATTCTGAATCATTTTCTATGATAAAATAATAAAATGTCCACTATGGACTTTTAAAAATTTATAGTTAGTTACATGTGAAATTACAAAAATACTCATGAGTTTTGATATTACACCTGAGCCTTAGGTGGCTTAGGTACAGGGGTAGACATAAGTAAAAGGGTCTGTGGGGCTGAAGCCGCCACCCATACTTACAATAAGTTCAAAATTTTAGGAACCCCCTTCTAATATTGAAATTGAATATGCATATTTTACATTTGCCCCTTTCCCAATGCTTCTTTTACACAGAGCCCTCAAGTTGAATTTTCTAGGTCCTTTCCTACATAGGTTGATATCATATCAACTTCTTTTACTTTCTACTCTTTGCAAAAACCCTTGCTTTGCAAGGAAAT
This sequence comes from Camphora micrantha, assembly GCA_003546025.1. Taxonomy (NCBI): domain Eukaryota; kingdom Viridiplantae; phylum Streptophyta; class Magnoliopsida; order Laurales; family Lauraceae; genus Camphora; species Camphora micrantha. The sequence continues at coordinate 22,796,466 of QPKB01000010.1, forward strand.
GGATTTCTGGTTTGGACCAAATAGGGAAACCTTGTTTGGTGCAAAAACCCTTGGAAAAAGCAAGGAAATTTGGACTACTACGTGTCACTCCTTGTTTGGACCAAACATTTTTCATCCGTTTCCAAAAAGCAAAGAAAGTATACCAAGAAAGGAGAAGGTGGTACAACTATCATTTCAGAGTCTTTACAGCGTAGGAAAGAGTGAAACAGATGGTGATTTGAAACTGTTTTCATTTTTAACAAAATGATACCATTTTAAAAATTGGATGTTGTGGACAACATTCTTTGACACAACGTGTTCATATCAATAGAAATGTGTAAATATTTCATTTCTATCTAACTACTATAATCAAGTAAAGGGTATGTAATTTTTCATATTTGGCAATAACATGCTTACAATATCAATTTTGTAGGATACCTTAAGCATCAAATGTAGGGAAAAATTCAATCAAGTCAGACATATACTTCAAAATCTTGAAGACACATCAGGGAGATTGGTTATGATTGATCACCTTCAACGGCTAGGAATTGATCACCATTTCCCAGAAGAGATTGAGTCATTTATAAGTAGCGAGTATGATAACCTTCGCTCTGGAAATAATGGTGGCAATGGCAGTAGTATTTATGATGTTTCTCTTACTTTTCGACTGTTAAGGGAGCATGGGTACTATGTATCCTCAGGTGGGTGCTGGACTTTGTTGTTATTAATCTCAATAACAAGTTTGAAGAACATGAATAGTTACTAACTATTTTGTATGGGACAGACATTTTTAACAACTTCAAGGACGAGGAAGGAAGTTTTAAACCTTCCCTGGGTAAAGATATAATGGGAATGGTGGGTTCGTATGAAAATTCAGAAGTCGCAATTCAAGGAGAGGACATTCTTGATGAAGCCAATGACTTTGCTAAGAAGAGCCTCTTTGCTTCATTAACCTCTGTAGAATCAAGTCAAACAAGTATGGTAAGACATGCGTTGGAGAATCCTTTTCACACAAGCTTGCCAAGGTTCAGCACCAAGCACCACCTGAAAAATCTAAAAGGAAATGATGTGAATACTAAATCCCTTCAGGAATTGGCCAAATTGGACTTCAACATCGTTCAATTAATACACCAAGATGAGCTTAAAAAAGTTTCAAAGTAAGTCATCAGGTGCTATTGGTACATATGAATTTTTTTGTTATTTTAATACATCTCTTTTTACTTATTGTTCTTCTTTGTCATGTTAGGTGGTGGAGAGACTTGGGTCTATCACAAGAATTGAAGTTTGCTAGAGATCAACCTCTAAAATGGTTCATGTGGCCATTGGCAGTCCTATCAAATCCTCAATTTTCAAAATACAGGGTCGAGCTTACAAAACCCATTTCTTTCATCTACATAATTGATGACATCTTCGATGTTTATGGGACACCTGATGAACTCATTCTATTTACTGAAGCTGTAAATAGGTAAGAATCAAGAACCCTCCTCTCTCCACAAAGTAAATGATGTGTTGAAGTTCTAAAAATTAACACACACACATACACACAATCAACATATTTGTTTGACACAAGTACTCTAGTCTTAGCAGAATTTTAGAGGAACTTTGAGAGGGAATAATTCATTTCAATTTAAAATAAGAAACTGTTTCTGAGAGGCCACATAGATGCTTGCCCAATATATACGGTAGGTAAGCAGGCTACATGTGGGTAAAAAGCAGTCCCAACTCATTTTTAAGCTAGGTAATGAAACAGTCCCAAGAAAATCATTTTCAGCCCTTGGTTCAGGGACTTTGTAAGCATAAAAAAATTTCCATCATATTAGCCCCATGACGGTCAAATGTGTGTGGTCAATACATATGGTGTGGTTAGCTGTATGTCAATCTTAGGAGGCCCTTATTGGAAGTTTATTTTTTTCCTTAGATAAAAAGGACCAATTTTCTCTTAAAAATTTTGTTTACTTCAACTCATGAAATGGCGAATCACTAGCTAGTCTATCATATGATTTTTTACCCCTTAACTATCAGTATGATCTTTTACATAATTGTGGTCTTAGTTTAGATTTCATTTGTTTTTAGATGGGATCCTTCAGACATCGATCAGCTTCCAAGGTACATGAAGCTATGCTTCATGGCGCTCTACAACCTCATCAACGAGATTGCCTTCATGGTCCTCAAGGAACATGGATGGAATCCCATTGACTCATTAAGGAAATCGGAATGGTCCATTTACCTCAAACTTTTATGTGATTCCATTTCCATGTGTAGGCGGTTGTGGGATGACTTGGGTAGTGCAAAGGTATGTAGACGTGGTCCCTTTTCTATATGTACCATGATGTGGGCTTATTAATACCATATAAGCTTGTAGATGTGGTCGACCCTTTTATATATGTACCATGATGTGAGCTTATCACCCATGAGCTTGTAGATGTGGTCCCTTTACTATAGGTACCATGATGTGCACTGGCGGACGTACATTGTATTGAGCTCGGGCGGTCGCCCCAGGTCAAAATTGAAATCTATATAGATTTCAATGGTATTTTGGTGCAGGGGCGAGCAATTTGGGGCACCATCTTAGGCAGTCGCCCTGCGTCAAAATTGAAAACACCATAGAATTGAATGGGGCCTTGGAGCGTGCCCCACATGTTTAAATTTGTCACATATGTCTAAAGATAGCCCTACAAATGTAAAGCTTCATTGGTAAAAAAAAAAAAAAAAGGGGAGAAAAAAAAGAAAGAAAAGATGACATGTTGCGGCAATACATCGCTCTCCCTCTTCTTCCACCTCTTTTTTTGAAACCTCTTCGCGCCAATTGTCGATCGAGCTCCTCGTCGCCGGTTTCCATGTACTTTGTAGATTACTATATTTTTATCTACCAAACATATATAGTATAATCCTTCATAATCACTCTATACCTAAATCAAAACGCTTAGTCTCCAAATCCTAATTCCAAAAACTGAACATCAAAATCCTAATCCATATCCTAAGCCTTAAACCACCAAATCTAAGCATATCTACGAAAACCCAAATATAACCAAATTCATTTATGTTATCATGTCTTCTTACCCCACTATGATCCAAAGATAGAATTCTAGTTCCATTGTCCAAAGATTGGAGGCTTTGAGAAAGTGAAAAGAGAAAGGTTGGGTGTCCTCAAAATGTTCTTATATTCAGTTTTTCTCATACACCCACTCACCTTGAATTTGCAGTGACCTCCATTGGGAATTGATTTTGACATATAAATTTACTAAAATATGATAATGTGAGTTTGAGTATCTGAGATTAGGCTAGAATTATTTTTTATCCATCTAATACTTTTTGGTACTTCTAATTAACAACCTCTTCATTGCCCAATCATCACTAATTTGATGTATCTATTTGAGTTCCATGAGTTACACATTTTCTAAAGAAAAAAGTACAAGTGCTATTTGGTAATGTGAAAAAGAAAGCCACGCAAAAGTCAAGAAAAAATGTATTTTTTTTTCCAATGTAAAGTTTAGTAAAATTTTAGCCCGATCTAAATAAAAATCTTGGGTCCGCCACTGATGATGTGGGCTTATTGCCCATGTGCTTGTACATGTGGTTTCTTTACTATATGTACCATTATGTGGGCTTATAGTCCATGAGCTTGTAGATAAGCTGAGAGAGACCTTGCCAGGGGATCCCACGTAGACCACCTTATTATCATTCTAAAGTTCTCAACTTTGAACTTCATCAAATTTCTTTGGCTTTGGATCAATTAAGCAAATTTGGCACCCATCTGACCATCCGATAAAATCGAGATTACTTTGGGACTCTTAAAAAACTACTTCTGATGCCGGCAAGGCGGTGGCTCAGTTGGGTTTGTTCCCCAAGGTCTTGAGTTCGACTCCCATCCCTTGGTTATATCCAGGTTCTATGTGTGCGGCTATGTATGTACCCCTACAGAATGGTCCTTGCTCCCGCTAGAATGGGGTAACATTACTTCTGGCTCGAGTAGAAAGTAGAAGATCTGTCAGACCCTACACCCTTCCATGATTTCGACGCTTTGAGGTGGATCTGATAGGCTAGAGCCTTGCATTCTTGAAATGGCAATTGAAAACATAAAAAACTGCTTGGTATTTCTCTCATCAGAATTTTTATTGTTGTTTTGAAGGATGAGAATCAAGAAGGATATGATGGATCATACGTGGATTGCTACATGAAAGAGCATGGGACCTCTTTGGAAAGTGCACGACAACATGTAAGACAAATGATCTCTGATGCATGGAAGAAGCTCAACAAGGAATGCCTCTCGCCCAATCCTTTCTCTCGGTCTTTTGTGAATGTCTCTCTTAATACTGCAAGGATGGTTCCGGTCATGTATAGCTATGACAAAGATCAACGTCTTCCTGCCCTTGAGCAGTTCATCAGCACGTTGCTTAAAGAAAGCATTCCTCTCTAAGTATGTGCTTTCATGGTAGATTTTCTGTGGAAATGACCACTGGTTTTAAATAAAGAAATGAGTTTTAATCGTTCCCTTTTAACATTACTTAGCATCCAGTTTCACTACAGTTGGAGTCCTGCCCACGGAACACTAGATTCCCTTTGATTTTTTTTTTCCTGGTCAGAGATAAGAATTTATTAGACAAGTATAAAACAAACCTACCAGGATGGAATCAGTCTAGACAACCAATCTGAAAAGTCTTCATACCACTCAACATAACCATCACATAAAAATCTCACCTTAGCTAATTCATGAGCAGCCATATTGTAGTCTCTACTCGCATGTCTACACTCAAATAGCAAAAGCCAAAAGAAAATTCAGTGACAACCAAACTAACAGAATTAATTGTCTAGTTTAATTTCCTATATATGCATTGTTGTAACGACTTTTTAGCACATTAACCAGTGCCCATTTGAATTGATTAATCACTAATAAAACACAAGATTGGATTACAAAAACCAGTAGAGTGAATTAATGATGTGTAAATCACATGTTTTACAAATGATTGGAGTCAAGTTTGGTCTAATGGCAATACAAGAGAGCACCGAGTTTTGAGCAATTTGAATTTTGTCAGTGGATCCCATTTGTGGATTTATAGGTTTAGCATAGCAGAATTTTGGAACCAGATTATATGAATTCCACCAATCCATTTACATTTTCAGGTTTTACTATGTGAACCACATGGCCGATAATTTTAAGATGAAACCTTGATTATATGAATCTTCTAAATGATAAGATCTTACAATAAATCATAAAAACAAGTGATGGCACTCAAATCATCCATTGATCAACGTTGAAGTTATATATACAAATGAAGAGAAATTCATAAGTCTTGAGTGTTTTCTTTCTACCAAATAAAAAAAAAAAAGTTTTTTCCTAATAAACCTCTTTGGGAGGCAGGTGCTAAGAAAGGAAACTGGTGTGTGTGGAAGGGCATTTTTGAAGCCTTGGGAATCATTAAGGATAATATTTGGTGGATTATTAATGTAACAGTAATAAACTTTCGATGTGGACGTGCAATTGGATATCATGTGATAAAAGTTTTTGAAAAACAGGAATTACATAGTGTCGCTGTGGTGTGTACACTCGCTCCCATACCACCACTCGAGGATCAATCCCTCGGTGGGCACAGGTTATTTCCCCACCTTTTGGCCATTGGGCCAACTAGGAAAAAAAAGTTTTCAAAAAACCATGCCACCTATCTCCAATCCAAATTTGGTTGTGAATGATCTTTTTCAACAAGAACATGTAAGATCTTATATGGTTTGCAATATAAATCAAACATATCGATCTAGATTTATGCATTAAAGAATATATAATCTCAAATAATAAAGCGTACCTTGTGCCATGATTTTGATGATGAGCGGAACTCTTTTCTGAAATAGGGTTTTCTCCTTTCTCCCTTATCAGCAACTCCAATATACATGAAGTTGATGGTTACTTTTCAGATCTCGTGGGTTAAGAGAGAGGACCAGAAAACCATATATATAGATAAGCCCTAGAGAGATTTCTTACCATCCAAGAAATCTAATAAAAGTAAGTTTCGTTAATTCCCTCAAATTTGCCAACAAGAGTCCTATTTGATTTGGGCTTACTAAAATTGAATCCAAGATAAACTTAGTAAAACAAAAAACCAAAATGGGAAAGTAACTTAAATTAGTAGGATCAAACTGTGGGTCCCAACAATATTGCACATGTGGACATGAGGACCACTCCTGTCTAACAATCTCCCACTTGTTCTGAATGACCACACATATGTGATCTACCACTTGGTCATGATAACCACCAATATTCAATCCACCTTCTATTTTATTTTTATTTTGAAAACTATGTTTTAGAAAATGACTCAACTTGGATTCAACAGATTTTAAAATCCCAACGAGTGGCCACTCATTTGTAAAAACAGCCCAATCATTCTTGTTTATGCTAATTCTTATATATTGTAACTAAATAAAACCAATAATGCGAGTCATGGCGGTCAAACATCAATTTTGCGACATAATTCCTTCCACTTACCACAACATTAGTGACTCCATTTAATCAAGTCAGAAATCGAGAAAAATAATAGGAGTGGACTATAATTCCTATTTATTGGTCAAACTGAAATTTATCTTGCTTTTGAATAATGAATTAATTTTGCACACAAAAATTAAGCAAGAGAACAAAATCATTATTAATGAAAACTGATCAACAAAAAATGTCTAAGTAAATAGCATAAATCCTTTCAACCACATACATTAAGGAAACACAATGAGACTCATTGCTTTAACATGATCATTATAGGCCTCTGCCGGTAATGCTTTGGTCATAGTATCTGCAATCATGAGCTTTCTACTGATTTGCTCTACAGATACTAAACCATCCCGAACATTCTTTTTAACGAAAAGATATTTTATCTGAAAATACTTTGCAACGCTAGAACTCTTGTCGTTGTTAGAGAAGCGAACAGATGAGGTGTTATCACAATAAATTTTCAACGGCTTAGAAATGGAATCCATGATCTGAGGCCCTAAAATAAAATTTGGCAGCCATATAGCTTGATTAGTGGCCTCAAAGCATGCCACAAATTCTGCTTGAAATGTGGAAGAAGCAGTTGTAGTCTATTTAACAATTTTCCACGAAACAACCCCACTAGCAAGGAGAAAAATGTATCCTGATGTAGATCTCCTTGTGTCGAGACACCTAGCAAAATATGAGTCTGAATATCCAATCACTTCCAAGTGATCAGATTTTCTATAAGTGAGAATAGGGTCTTTAGTCCCTTGTAAAAATCGCATGACCATCTTTGTTGCTTTCCAATGTACCATGCCAGGGTTAGACTGATACCTTCCTAACATGCTAACTGCAAAATTGATGTCTGGACGGGTACAAGTCTGAGCATATAAAAGACTTCTTACAACGGAAGCATATGGAATATCTTGCATCTATTTTCTCTCGATTTCATTTCTTGGACATTGATCTTTGAAGAATATATCACCTCTTGATATTGAAGCTTTACCTCTAGAACAATTCTACATAATGAATCCTTTAAGAACACTATTGATATAGGCTTTATGTGAAAGTCCTAGTAGTCCAGGAGATCTGTTTCTAATAATCTCGATTCCAAGTATAAAGGATGCTTCACCCATATCTTTCATTTCAAATTCTCTGTGAGGTATTCTTTTGTTGCATGTAGTAGGCCAAGATCACTACTAGCAAGTAGAATGTCATCTACATATAGGGTTAAAATAATGAACTTGCTCCCACTGATCTTCAGGTATATACATTGATCAACAAGGTTTTCCTTAAACCCGAAAGAGGTAATGGTAACATGGAACTTAATATACCATTGCCTTGAAGCTTGTTTAAGTCCATATATAGATTTCTTTATTCTACAAACTAGTTTTTCTTTGTCTTTTTCCTCAAATCCTTCTAGTTGTTTTTTCATATATGCATCTTCAGATAAATTCTCATTTAAGCACGTTGTTTTCACATCCATTTGATGTAACTCTAAATTAAAATGAGCTATTAATGTCATTACGATTCGAAAAGAGTCCTTCGAAGAAACTGGTGAAAAGTTCTCTTTATAATCAGTATTTTGCCTTCGAGTAAATCCCTTAGCTACAAGTTTGGCCTTAAATTGTTCGATTTTGCCCTTTGAGTCTCGCTTGGTCTTAAAGATCCATTTAGATCATATAGTTGTAGACCCTTATGTCAATTCGACGAGATCCCAAACTTTATTTAATGACATGGATTTTAACTCTTCTTGCATGGCATCAATTGATTTATTCGAATCATCTTGTTTAATGGCTTATGAAAATGTTACCGGATTTTCTTTAACACCTATATCAAAATTAGATTCTTGAAGATAAACAATATAGTCATCCAATATAGCAGACCTCTTAGATCTTAGAGATCTTCTTAAAGCTTCTGGTTCTGTTAAATTTTGATTTGGATGAATAATATCTTCAATCATATCATTATGAGTGATATTCTCATCTAGCGGTGCATTAGGTATGATAGGTGGTATTTCCATCGTATCGTTCTGAACGAAGTCATTTAGAATACCAACTCTAATCGTTTTAATTGGTATTTGAATATGTATCCGATGTTCTTTAAATACCACATTTCGTGGTGCATTGCTCCCACTAATGTCATCATTTTCTATGAATCTGGCATTTCCGGTTTCAACAATTCTAGTGGTATGAGTAGGACAATAAAATCCAAAACCTTTGGACATTTCAGAATATCCAATAAAATACCCACGGATAGTCCTTAGGTTAAATTTTCTCTCTTGCGGGTTACAAATTCTAGCTTCTGCTAGACAACCCTAAACATGCAGATGTCCTAAACTTGGCTTCTTACCTGTCCATAACTCGTAAGGAGTTTTAGGAACAACCATAGTGGGTACATAGCTGTTCTGAGGGCTTCTCCCTACATTGAGTCAAGTAATTTAGAATTACTTAACATACTCCGTACCATTTCCATAAGCGTTCTATTACGTCTTTCAGCCACACCATTTTGATGTGGGGAGCCAGGCAATGAATATTCAGCATGAATACCATAACTTTCCAGGAATTTCACAAATGGGCCAGGATTTTAACCCGATTCATCATACCTCCCATAATACTCTCCACCCCTATCAGATCTCACAACCTTTATTTTTCTATCTAACTGTTTTTCAACTTCAGTCTTGTAGATTTCGAATGCTTTTAAAGATTCTGATTTCTCGTATAACAGATAGCCATATCCATATCTAGTGAAATCATCAAGAAAGGTGATAAATTATGTTTGACCACTATAACACGGCGTAGGAAAATAACCACAAATATCTGTGTTGATTAATTCAAGTGGTTGTAAACGTGTTGTGGCCTTATGTTTATTGGTGTTTTTGATCTGCTTACCTTTTATGCAATCTATACAAACACCAAAATTAGTAAAATCTAGGGCTCTTAACACCCCGTCATTTACTAGTCTTTTTAATCTCTCTTGAGAGAAGTGTCCTAGCCTTTTATGCCACAAAATTAAGGAGTTTTCATTCAAGATTCCTCTCTTAATACCAACATTCATAATATTATTCTCATGCGAGATAAGTAAGGAACTAGAAAAATATGGATCCAAATTCAATTTATAAAGACCATCACATTAGATACCACCACCAATTAAAACTTGATTCTTATAAATACTCAAGGTATTATGTCCAAAATAAAAGGTATAACCTTCTAAATCAAGTCTAGATAAAGAAATTAAATTTCTACTAATCGTAGAAATATAAAAAGTGGTATTAAGGTCAAACTGGAATCTAGAATCAAGAATCAATCTGTAAGTCCTCACCACTTTCACTTCAGCCTCCAGCGGGTTTCCCATAAAAATGATTCTTTGATCATTGTTTGGACTCCGGCTTGAGTGAAAGCCCTGCATAGAATTTGCCACATGAACAATGGCGCCAGAATCAATCCACCAAGTATTAGAAGGAACATCTAAAAGATTTGTTTCATAACAAACAAAAGAATTATTTATACCTCTAGATTCAAACCATTTGTGTCTCTTTAAGCAGTCTTTCTTCATATGTCCCTTTTTATGGCAGAAGAAGTACCTTGGTTCACTACCTTTCTTCTCGATTTGGTCAGTCGGAGCAGGTTTCTTGCCTTTCTTTTTCTGACCTTTCTTTCCTTTGGGATAAGTTTTCTTGTTCGAAGGGGTGTTGGAGATGAAATTTACTTTGTGTAATTGACCTTCCTGCCTAAGTCTGCCTTCTTCTTGGACAGACATTGGCACCAACTCATTCGTAGTCAATTTCTCCTTATGAGTATTATATGAAATTTTGAAAGGCCCAAATTGAGGGGGCAAGGAGTTCAAAATAAATTGGACTATGTAATTTTCAGAAATTATCATTTCTAGAGAGTTGAGTTGGGCCGCTATATCCCTCATTTCCATGATATGTTCCCTGATACCGTTAGATCCATCATATTTGATTGAAGATAGTTTGGTAATCAAAGTAGCTGCTAAAGCCTTATCATATGCTTGAAATTGTTGCTCCACAGATTCAAGATAGGCCTTTGGATTTTCATTATTCGGGATAGAACCACGGATATTTTTAGCTTTGGATCTTTTGACCATCATGAGACTTAGACGGTTGGCCTTGGTCCATTTTTCATAATATGCTCTTGCAGCTTGAGAGCTATTTTCAGTAAGATCAGCGGGTTTGGGTTCCATAATTGCAGTGTCCAAGTTTAAGCAGCCCAAGGTTAATAAAAGTTCATATTTTCAATCAGTGAAATTTGATCCATTTAACATTGGAATGCTCGAGAGATGTCCATTCAAGGCAGCGGGAGTCAATGATGGAATATAAAGGGAAAAAAAATGCTCAGTTACTTTAATGCTTTGAGTTCACACTAAAACATTAATCCAGAATGATTCGGTGCATAAATGAAGCATATCTGGTGAGTGATCCAGTTCATCATCATAGTCCCTCTTTTGGGTCAAGACTACAACATGCAATAGGATCGCTCGTGGAGGAATCCTATCCATCCATAGGGCTAATTAGATAGTATGAACGCAATTCGCTAGGCTTTATACCTTTAAGTATAGGAACCAAAACTAATTGGGTACATATATCAAATTACCCTAGTCCGATCTTATAATTATTTGAGTGTCGATCGAACCTTTGGGCCGATCCTCACTCTCATAATTTAGGATTGCAAGTCTAATGCTATTATCCTTACACAAGAAATAGTGTTAAGGGTCTTAAATTTCAATTGATACCTATAAGTTCTTCATAATTGGGCCACTTTGGCGACTACCATACTATTTAAAAACTATGGGTGTCAATTGAATTAATAGCATTTATAATGAGACATAAATGGGTCTAATTCAGATTGGTTCTAAATTCACTAGTGGTGCCTAAAAATTTAAAAATAGGCTACGCTTAATTTATAGCATGTTGTAGTTATCAAACTTCCACCAAAATTATATATATTTACATGGATATAAATAAAATGGTGGGCCCTAAGCATATGACTCAAAATAGGCAAACCCAATAAAAGTGACGTAATAAGACCAATCTAAGCAATAAATAATTAAACCCACTAAAAAGAAATTGGAATAAAAAATGGACAGTAGCAAACAAAATTAATAAACACATTATTAATAAGTCAAAGAGTCTAATATAGTTTCATTAAAGGCTAAGGGTCCCTTTTACTAAATTCTAGAAACTCACAGGGCAAGTAAATAATTATTCAAACTCAATTGCACATGGGATGACATTATCAGTTTTATCATTCTCTCTCCTTTTATATCAAGTCAATGAATGTCTACACTTTCAATGTACGTCCAGACCACCGAAACACTTCGTCTCTTTCTTCCCATTAGCAACGTTCCGTAACGGAATGTCCCTAAACAGGACTCCTTGCTTGGGTACTAAAAATTGCTATAAAAAAAAACGTGCGCTCCACTAATCATAACCCATATCGAATCCCACCAATAAAGTTGCCTAGGCCCCCTTCTAAAGATCTATGGTCCAGATCTGAAATCAATGTCCCACATGACCCCACAGTCCCAAAAAAATAGATGGAAAAAAAACCTTTTTTATTCTCGTGGCCATCAACCCTTTTGGGTTACTAGATAGTGGACCAAACGGGGCCCAACTCTCATGGGTCTACATATCTAAGGTCACCCCACCATGTCCGGCTCAATGATCGGACCAAATGATGAGATCGGATCATCCGTGTGGGACCTACATCCTTCGGAGATTGATTTCATGGAAGAAGTTTCCTGCAAACATCTGCCGGAGAAAGATGCCATCTATTTCTCATATGGGGAAAATGATCTGTGATCTACCTGCGATATTTGATGCTTATAATACATGAAGGAGCCATCTTTGTATGCATCACCATGATTAAATCACTCGAGACATGGCAAGAGAAGAAAATCCAATTAATGCCAATACAGAGCCATGTCTCAATTTATCATCTAGTGGGCCAGTCAACCCAAACTGATTTCTGTGTAGGGGGGAGGGAGGAAAAAAGAGAAGGGGGAGGGAGGGCGCTGGCTGGCCGGCCGGGGATCCCTCCCCGCCGGATACTGGGAGGGTGGGGGAGGGGAAGAGGGAAAGGGAGGAGGGGGGAGGGGTAGTTTAGGAAATGATTTTTTTTTTATTTATTTGCGGTGTGGAGAGACAGAAGTGTGGTGCAAATAGAACTCCCCTTTTCATATTTAGGTATCAATGCTTATAACATTATCAATTTGGTAGAATGGCTTAAACATTAGAAATTCTTTTGGATCATACTCTAAAATATTCAATATCCAATAGAACGCTTAGTTTTGATCAACGACCTTCTGCAAATAAGAATTATTACCATTTTACTAGAGAGATTTAATACTGGGAGTGGTAATAAGTTATCTTTGCTAATTTGTATTGAGGACATGCTCTCCACCCAAAGAAGAGTGTTAAAAAATATATTATGCTACCTCTACTAGTGTGAGGAGAAACAACTTGGTGCTAAAAAAATATGTGTCGCCAAAAGTGTACAGACCGGGTTGCACCAATGAGGGATTGTTGAGGAGCGGGCTCTACCCCAAAGTGGAGTATTAAAATGTATTTATGATGCCTCTACCAATGCCTCATGGTTTTGGTCATTGGGAATTTAATAATTTGAAAGCGGAATTTCCATTTACCCCTCTTACATGAGATTAATTACCATCTTCCTTATTATTGGATATTCTCAATAAAGGCCATTTTAGCATAATGGAAAGAAGATTTCCCATCTAGAAATCTTCAACTTTTTTTTGACTAATTGGGAAAAGGTGTTTACGACACAGTTAAATATATCCAATATGTGACACGATTCGGCTTTTAGGTGCAGTTCAATGCACGTAAGCAAGTAAAGGAAGTGGTACAAGGGTATGGCTCTAAGTTTGGTTCAATTTCCACACTAAATTAAACCACTACTCATTCTTCTCAAAGAACCAACAAAAAGGCAAATAAAAGGATAAATGGACTGTGCTTGTGTGAAAATATATTGGCTATATCTTGCCAAATACCATGTATTCTCTCTCTCAAAAAAAAAAAAAAAAAAAGAAGCTTGTAGGTTATTTTAGTTAAGAATAGAATACAATACACAAATTAGAAAATATAATCATGCTTATAAAAGAAAACTTAATCACATTACAATACGAAACCCTAATCACATCATATCTCGTATATAAAATAATCCAAACCTAATCTAATACCAGCAATCTCAACTGAACTCATTCTTTTATTTTCTTTTAGTTTGATTTTCGAACTCCAACTAATTAACCCAACAACATTAATAAAGGTCCCATTTTTGTAACTACGAAAAAGAGTGTGTCGAGTTTCTTTCTTCAACCACTTGTTACTTGTTAGAGGGGAGTGTTTATATATAGAATTTCAAAATACTTTACATCTACAATAAATTATCCTAACTTTTTATTAACCCAAAATTTTCAAGTTATATAAGAGAAGAGAAGAATCAAAAGAGTAAGTTAAAATATAAACCAATCTCTAACAAACTAATCTTATCACTAATTTCTTTAACAAAGTAATCCTTATATATCTCTCTTTGTTTTTAATTCTTTTAGAAAGTCAAGTACTCACACAGCTATCCATAGGCACACTCACCTAAGTCCCTCACCAGTACTAAAGGGAGTGATTCCTATTTGTTTTTGTTGACAGGAGGTGCCTCATCAATGGGCTACAAGTGGATTCCTAATATCTCTAAGAATGCAACTGTTGTGTGCCTTCTCGAGGGTGTGAGGTTCACAGTCGGAGTGTTCTTCAAGTGAGAAATGGGTTCCTAGACCCTTACCTCTCCTGCGCCTAGCTATTTTGGAAATGAGTTTGAGAATGGAAGGAAAATAATGTGAAAGAAAAATGGGGAATGTAACAGGTTTCTTCAAGGGAAACCAACCTCCCAGATTAGTTCATAAATGATAGACATCTTTTATTGACTACTGTCTACTCACTTAAAGGCATCATCTTACAACAGTAATAGAGAGAAGTGGAGAACCCACCACATATAAACTAACAACAAAGTAACAACTGCCTAGCAAACAACAACAAACTAGGAGAGTGGAGATAAGAGAACTATGAGACCATCAAGATAGTTGAACGTGTCTAAGACTCGTTCAAGAGACTTATTCCACACCTAGAACCCAAGCCTGGAAGGTCATACAGGTTATGTCCATAATAGCAACACCCTAAAATCTAACAGTGTGGTCATAATTTCAAAAAATAAGAACAGTGGGGGGCAACCTATCCAATGATCAGATTTGCTCCGAGTTTAAAGTGATATATGACAATCTCCTAATCCACACAATATACTTCTTCCTCTTGTTCTTTGATTGGTATATATGCATTCAAGTAGGCCCCCAGAATGGAGGGAGGTGACGTGAAAAAAGAAGCAAGGATCTTGATCACATGGCCCGACAGTCATTAAGTGGCACTCAGGCATATGTTTATGGGTCAGCGATCACTTCATCAAAGGGCCACGAGTTATGAGACCACTCAGGGAACTGATAAGCCAAATACCATACATACACTATGACAATGACAAAGATGGGGTATTCGATTTGTCACCGGAGACATGTGGTGTGGAAATAGCTTCATGTGCATAAAAGGGTCTTTATCATCCCCTGGCCTCCCCCCCCCCCCCCCCCCCCCCCCCCCCCCCCACACACACACACACACACACACACAGAGGATGAAATAAGAGGTGAGAGAAACAAACGTGGAGTGCTTGAGAAAAAACGTTTGGCCGGGGCGGATGGTGGTGAGGAATTGTGACATGAGGTTTCTTGGTTAAACCTTTCCTTGGAAAGAAACGAAGAAAAGTCATTGAGTCAAATGTCGACGAATCCGGGATATTTGCATGAATTGGGCACAAGCCTTTTCACATGCCATGCACATAACTGCAATGGAGCAGGTCAAATCCATGATTAGGAGGACCAAATCCATCTCACACTAGATAGTACCATAATTGACCTGACCTGTGACTCTTTATTAACACCATATCATAAATTTAGAGTGGGAAATGGGTTGGGTCAGACATGGGTGTCTACTATGTACATCCAAACCCGTATTTGATCCCCATCTAAAGGTGCTGCCATCCATATTGGACATGAAATGTTGCTTCAATTACAATTACATCCAGAATTTGGGTCATTAATTATTTTGAGTGGTTTGATAATTCTCAACCCTTTTCTATTAAGAGTATAATCTTCTGTTATGAACTAAATGGATTGAAGCAGAAAAAATTATAAACTTTTCACTAAACAAGAAAAAGACCATTACTTAATTATGCATTTGGATGAATCAAATAGATTGAATTAGTTAGATTAGGAACTTTAGTTTTTTTTTTTTTTTTTTTGTGTGTGTGTGTGTGTACATACCCACTTAAAAAGTGATGACAACCACCCATGTTGTGACCTTTGAGTCGAATAATATTTTTGGACGTGTGGATCACGTTGCATTTATTTTTTCCGAAACGTGAATAATGTCACTGTACGATTCTATGCTTTCTAATGTTGGCCATGCATATAGTCCCGATTCAATCAGGTGCACACCATGTGTTGATAGTACTAGTTGCACCTCCATCGAAAAGAAAGCAACGATTGGAATCAGGGAAAAGATCAGCCTATGAATGAGTGGCTAAAACTATATAAAGGGAACTCAAGATGTGCTCCCTCCCGCACAAAATTCTGTACCCTGTTTGGTTTTCTCCAGTAGGCTGTAGTCATATCTGTCAACAGTGAGAACATTCATTTCCAACTCCATGGCCTCTCGTTCTAGAGTCATGGCCTTTTCTAGTTTTCCAATCAATCGGAGCAAAGACCAAAGCTTTGGAAGAAGTAGAATCACAATCCCCCAAGTAGCAAGTAGCCATTGGCAACGCACCACCCAAGACCTTGACATGGCATCTTAATTTTTTTTTTGCCATGCATTGTAGTTCCTTTTCATGAAAAGTGAGAATGGTGATTGAGGTATTTAGGGGATATTGCCATGTGTTGTATTTAGGTGAATGTTTTAATCCTGGCCATCACTGCATTTGAATGATCTCGATTAGTTTTAAGGTTAGTCTTTTATCTATTTAAGCATTATAATGCCTCATTTGACTTTAGTTATTGATGAATGAAAATTTCTTACGAGTGATTTTGGGTTTTCCCAAGTTGTCTCTTATTCCTCGCCCGCGATGGGGAGTTTGCCGTGAGGCCGATTTTTAGACGAAAGAATGACATATCCCTTCCACCATCCATCTTGTCTCTCCGCCTCTATCCGCCTTGCATCTGGTATCCCTCTCCCCTTCTATAGAACTCGTGGTCGAGTTATCTCTAAGAAGGGGAGAGTTGATGCAGGATAGACCCATGGTCCCCATGGGTTGACCCTCCAATGTGCCTAGCCCATCCATCTCGGGTAGTTCTTTGAGCGCAACCCACTTATCTTTGTTTATTTAGTCTTATTTACTCTTTTATGTTTTTAATCCTGACCAACTAAGTGTTTGGATGGTCCATATTAGTTTTAGGTTTTATTATTTTCCTATATAAGTGATGCAAAGCCTGGTAACATAGAAGGGTTTAGGTTAAAGGTTAGAGACTAAATGGTTTAAGCTAAGTCGTTGAAAGACGGAATATATGGAATGCAAGTTTAGTCAAAGTAGGACACCTAGTAACATAGAAGTAAGTTTGGGCACACAAAAGATTGTAGAGAAAGAAAACTTTAGATACCTGGGATCTATGGTGCAATAGGATGGAGGGATTGATACTGATGTAAGTCACAGGATTCAAGCCGGGTGGACCAAATGAAGGAGTGCTTCGGGCGTCTTGTGTGATCAGAAAGTCCCCCTCAAGGTTAAAGGAAAGTATTATGAGGTGACGGTATGCCCGGCGTTGTTATATGGATCAGAGTGTTGGGCAGTAAAACATAATCATGTTAAGAAGATGGAAGTTGCGAAGATGAGAATGCTAAGATGGATGTGCGGGATCACAAGGAGAGATAGGATTAGGAATGAGGAGATTAGGGGCAAAGTAGGGATAGCACCGATTGAAGATAAAATGAGAGAAAATCGACTGAGATGGTTCAGCCATGTTAGAAGGCGTCCAACGGAGACACTTGTTAAAAGGTGTGAAGCATGGAGGTTACCAGGAGTAGGAGAGGGAGAGGGAGACCCAAGAGAAGTTGGAAAGAAGCTATTAAACATGACCTTGCCTACATGGATCTAACGGAGGACATGGCCCTAAACAGATTTTATTGGCGTCGTCAAATCCATATAGTCGACCCCACCTAGTGGGAAAAGGCTTGATTTGGTTTGGTTTGGTTTGGTTTATAAGTGATGTAAAGCCTCTTGACTTAGTTATTGATTAATGAAATGCCTTACGAGTGATTTTGTGTCTTCCCAAGTTGTCTCTTCTTTCTCTCCTGCGATGGAGAGTTTGGCCTGAGGCCAATTTTCGGATGAAAGTCTGATATATCCCTTCCACCATCCAGCTCTCGTCTCTCCGCCTCTACCCGCCCCGCACCTGGTACCCTGCTTCACATCATGGAGGCTCTAAAAAAATTTCTTACAAGCAAAGCATACCACACTAAAGCATCAACAAAATAGATAATGACTTAATCATCTTCCAAGAAGGTAAGAGATTGAAAGATGGGGGAGCTAATCATTTTGCCGTAAATCTATTTCAGTCTTTTTGAATGTGCTTATAAGCTTCCTTTATTTTAGAGGACAAAAAGAATAATAATCAATGGCCTCTCAAAGAACTAATGTCCCAACGATAGGTCACTTCAATGTAGCCCATAGAAGTGGGACAAGGAATCTTTAATTGTCCATGGGACAAGGAATCACCCATCGAATTCAGCTTTCTACCCTTAGCTTTCAAAGTTTTATGAGTTTTTTTTTTTTTTTTTTTTTTTTTTCATATTAAACCAGAAAAGAATTTTTAGGAAATGACATTTTTGCAACATTTTCTAGATGATATTCTAAGAACCAAGAATTTGAAAATATCCCAACATTTTTTTAAAGATGATAATGTCCCAAGAACAATATTTGTCACAATATTCTTAAATCTATTAATGAAAAGAGAATATGCTTGTAAATTTCCATTTCCAAAGTGTATCCTATTTTATTAAGCTTTCTGGTTCTATATAGAACATTGTTGCTTCCCTTGCTGCGGATACAAATGTCTGGGAAGCTGTAATGAAAAATGAGAAACTTATGGAGTTCTACCAGTCGCAAAAAACAGGTAAGCAGTGACTTAGCATTTTCTGGGTGGATGTCTTATTGCCTTCGATCATTTTCAAAAAATGTGTTCACATTTGGTTCTATCTGCATTTTCAGCTGGTGTTCTGCTGTCAAATTTGAATGAAGATATGGTGGAGTCCTATGCTGCAAATGGATATCTAACAAGCTCAGATGAGTCAGTTGAGCAATCCTCAGAAACTTCTGGAAATAGATTCACAGGGTTGGTGGAAAACATCAAGATGCAGGTAGCTAAGATGGTAAGCAATTTATCCGAGTTCTTTCAGAACCTTTTCAAAACTACCGCAGAAGAACGCAGCTCCGTAGATGCCGAGAGAGGTTCTACGGACTTTATGGACAAAGCTGTTGGAGCTTCGTTTATAGCATTGGGAATCCTTGCAATTGTGGTGGTTCTTCTGAACAGGAAATAGAATGTAGAACCACATCATCTTAACCTTATTAGTTTGCCGACACTATAGAAACATTTGCATTTATTCTCACAATATATCCAACAACTCTTTACAGACTTATTCATTGATAGTGTATAGTCACTATCAGTGTATGCGACTCTTCTTCTCTATCATCTTTTTTTGCTTTTTTAACATTTTCTTTCAGTTTTTGGCTGTATAATTAAGTACTTGGGGGGCTTTTTTGCATGGAGTTGAAAATCTTAGGAAATAATGATCAAATGGTGTCCAACAAAGGATTGTCGAAAATAGGTAAGAAGTGAAAGATACAAGGTGGAGATGTAGATGAGACCGTGACTATCCTAGGCTGATAGCTGGGTATTCATTGTCATTAGAGGGGAGATTATCTAATTGTGTTTTCTGGACTTTCACTTTTGTTTCTCCAATCTGAAGTTTTTGACAAGTTTTGGGAATACTTTTCTTAGAATTCCTAGGAATTGAATTTCTTTCAAACAAATGGGCCCTTTTCATCAAAAAAATAAAGATTCTCAACTCCCACAACCTAATTGTGGTGGGGGCCACTGCATATTGTGTGGTTGGTTGGATAGTAATGATCTGGCCTAAATGGCAGTTTTGAATCAAGTATACAAAATCAATGGTTATAAAAAATGGAAAAAAAGAACATGACCTTTAACTGTTCTAGCTGTTTATATAGGGGGTCTGTGAATGGATGAGAGTTGCTCGGCAACTTATAGTTTAGTGGTTAGGCTTCTCCGTCTTCACAGAAAATGATTGAGGAATACTCAGTTGTGTTGGTGAGGGATTGGGCAGTATGTGTGTGGGTGTATATCTGTCAAACTAGGAGGAGGAAGAATTGATGTGAGTTTAGTTGATCACATTTTTACAACTGATTTGAGCAAAATCAGAATTTTTGTAAAATGCAATGATTTGCTTTTATTAAAAAGAAGAAAATATTAACAATTTCTGGTTGAAAAATCACCTAGACTAAAGGCAAACGAATTGTTAAGAGTTTTAGTACTAATTCTCTCTCTTTAAAGTTGGATGTTGGTTGAAAAAAAAAAAAAAAAAAAAAAAACCTTAATTCTAGCTTTAGGGGAAGCCGATGTGGGGCCCATTTGTGGATGTGTCTTTCCAAAAACATATAATATGTGCCTTTTCAATAAAAGGTGTCTCCTGTGTTAAATATGTGCATTTTCAATCAAATGTCTCTTTGGTCCATTTCTGTGGATGTAACCCAATTCAAATGGATGCCTTTCAACTCTAACTCTATAAATTAAGGTTATTTAAAAAAAAAAATTAGAATTCAAAATGAGCATATTCTTTCTTTTTAAAGCTGAATGTTGGTTGGAAAAAAAAAAAAAAAAAAAAAAAAGAGACCCTCAATACTGGCCTTAGGAGAAGTTACATTAGCTTATTGGGGCCCATTTGTGGATGTATCCTTTCAAAAACACTTAATATGTGCTCTTTCAATAAAATGTGTCTCTTGAGCTAAATATGTGCATTTTAAATAAAATGTCTCTTGGGCCCATTTGTGAGGATGTAACACAATTCAAAGGGATGCCTTCTAACTCTATAAATGTTATTTTTAAAATTTTTATTTATTATTCAAAATAAGCATAAATGCATATGAATAATTGATTTTGTGTATGCTGACGTGGATTAAGCGATGAAAGGTTTTAACTATTCTAGCTGTTTATATAGGGGGTCTGTGAATGGATGAGAGTTGCTCGGCAACTTATAGTTTAGTGGTTAGGCTTCTCCGTCTTCACAGAGAATGATTGAGGAATACTCAGTTGTGTTGGTGAGGGATTGGGCAGTATGTGTGTGGGTGTATATCTGTCAAACTAGGAGGAGGAAGAATTGATGTGAGTTTAGTTGATCACATTTTTACAACTGATTTGAGCAAAATCAGAATTTTTGTAAAATGCAATGATTTGCTTTTATTAAAAAGAAGAAAATATTAACAATTTCTGGTTGAAAAATCACCTAGACTAAAGGCAAACGAATTGTTAAGAGTTTTAGTACTAATTCTCTCTCTTTAAAGTTGGATGTTGGTTGAAAAAAAAAAAAAAAAAAAAACCCTTAATTCTAGCTTTAGGGGAAGCCGATGTGGGGCCCATTTGTGGATGTGTCTTTCCAAAAACATATAATATATGCATTTTCAATAAAAGGTGTCTCCTGTGTTAAATATGTGCATTTTCAATCAAATGTCTCTTTGGTCCATTTCTGTGGATGTAACCCAATTCAAATGGATGCCTTTCAACTCTAACTCTATAAATTAAGGTTATTTAAAAAAAAAAATTAGAATTCAAAATGAGCATATTCTTTCTTTTTAAAGCTGAATGTTGGTTGGAAAAAAAAAAAAAAAAGAGACCCTCAATACTGGCCTTAGGAGAAGTTACATTAGCTTATTGGGGCCCATTTGTGGATGTATCCTTTCAAAAACACTTAGTATGTGCTCTTTTAATAAAATGTGTCTCTTGAGCTAAATATGTGCATTTTAAATAAAATGTCTCTTGGGCCCATTTGTGAGGATGTAACACAATTCAAAGGGATGCCTTCTAACTCTATAAATGTTATTTTTAAAATTTTTATTTATTATTCAAAATAAGCATAAATGCATATGAATAATTGATTTTGTGTATGCTGACGTGGATTAAGCGATGAAAGGTTTTGGTTTTCATAATTTTTTGGTTGAATTGAATTTGTTTAATTAGTTTGTTATAACTAGATTTATAAGAATGAGATATTAGTTTTAATATACTATCCAGGACTAACCTATGCGAAGCACAGGGGCTTTATGCTAGTATACACTATTAGTAGAGTATTCAAACATGCCATTAAATTTGGAAAGTACATAAAAGAATTTTTTTTTTTATTTAACTTTTTAAGTCATCCTCAATGTAGGTTTGAAATCCCACTCTTTCATCTATTGTTGAAAAGAAAATAACTAACCAATATTTTTCAAGAAAATGAAGACATTTATTTTGCTAAGGTCTGTTTATAGCTATTGATTCTGTTCATGAAAAGTCAGATGACTAAGGTCTGTATCAGGCTTTTGATCTTGCTAGTGGAATATTGGGGTTTTTTTTCTTTTTTTCTTAAAAATAACTAAAGAGGGAAGGAAGGCTACAGATGCAGAAATGTGTATTCAACATGAAGGGTGCAAATGATGCCCTAAAAGGGCAGTTGGTTGATAATTGGGAATTATTGGCGAATAGGATGTGTCAGCCTATGATATGAATAATATCCATGTACTGCCAAGCCCAAAACAAAAAAAAAAAAAAAAAAAAAAAAAAACAAAGAGTTGAATATTGAGGAAGCCAAAAATAACATCTAGAGAAAGGCTTGGCTTCAAAAGTAGTAAGAAATCTTGCCTAGGGATAGAGAACCTTCAGTTTGAATGAGGTTAGTTGCATAGCTCAAAGAAGCCTTAAGTTTGAATGAGGGATGTTATGTTGTGACACTGAAACATTATCATTCCCATCCTCCACAGTTTAAATGAGGGTTGGCAATAATGCCCCATAGTTCCACGACAACACCTTAATCATGTTAGAGTTTCGGAATGGATGAGGCCAAGGTGAGTTCATCCTCAATAATAGAGGAAGTTGAGTCAGAATGAAAACGAGTTGCTGCAGAGCCTATTTGATTTGCAACCAAAGGGGAGACTTAAGTCCTCAAAGCCCTAAGCTGGGTGCCAAGGAAAAAAAAAGGCCGCAAAGAAGTCACTGCTGGATTATTTATCTGATGAACAGACTACATATAAGGAGCTGCTTGGAAGGTCTAGGGAGCCCTGCATATCAATCCAAAGTGCAATCTTGGAGCTATCAGTAGCTGGAGGCATATGCAGTAGAACATCAAATTCAGGAATCTGAACTGAGTGAAAAACCAGACCCCTGACAGTGGCGTCTACAACTTTAGGAGATCCCTGAGCTTGGTGGATAGAGAGTAAGGCAACAGGATCAATCAGCTGCTGTTCCTTGATGCTTTCGATTTCATCTTTTCAGAGTAATAAACTGGTTGATCAACTAGAGCTAGATCCACGACGTGGTGTCTGGGATTTGTAGTTTGTAAGGTAGGATTGTTCAAACAACCAAGATCTAGCAGGTCAAAACCATTATGAAGATGGATGTTATGATGTGTCTCAGCGGTTTCTTTAATACCAAGATCTAGCAGGTCAAAACCATCTTGAAACTCAAATAATTTTGAAAGTTCTTAATGGATGTATGCTCCTAGTCCTGCAAAAGACTAGAAAGTGGTTTCTTTAATACTTTTAGGATTCATCAATGAAACTTTTCTCGTGATATTACTGACAATTTGATTTCATGAGCTATTGATGGATGATGGTTTGGGGTTTAGGAGAGAACGAGAGGTCAAGCTTAAGAGAGAGGAGTAGAACAATAGTTGTAATTGCCAACTCAGCTGCGTCACCCTTGAAGCGAATTGAGCTTGATATAATTTGAGTTGATTCCGCCCTGGACCTTCATTTTTGACCACTTATGGCAGGAATTCTTATGTATTCAGTTGCAATTCATATGTATTTTATGACAACAAGCATGATCTTAAAATCTTTTTGGTTAGGCTGAAGCTACTGTAAATTTGGTTGGAGGGCTGGGTTGGAAGGTCAACCCATTTCGCTCTTACTTGGCTCTTCTCTGTGTTCATCAATGACGCAAGTGATGTACTTATGATGTAACTAATTCGTGCATGGCCTCAATTTGGTGACTAGTAAGTCTTATATATTCCCATAATTTGTCTTAAAATTTCTATAAATTTGCAATATTTTTATGGTTTGTATTTGTATGGTTTTCACAGATTGTGAGTTTCTTTTTTTCCGCCTTTTTGTTTCAACTTTTGGGTATTGGGTTCTCTTTTTTTTTTTTTTTTCCTTTTCCTTTTAAATCACTTTTTATCAGGGGATTTCCTGTAAATTTTCAATAATTTTTTGTTCTATTTTTTTTATTTTTTCAATGCATATCAGTATGAGTTAATTATTTATTTTACTTCCATTGGGTTTTTTAAGTTCTTTTTGTGAAATCTTTTTATGGATTTTTCTTATTTATTTTGTGGCTTCTGATTTCTATTTTTGAGTATAAGATTATCATAAGTCGGTTTGGTTCTTCTGAATTTTTTTTATCATTGTATTGTCTATGGATCTTTATTTATATATATTTTTATTGACATTTTAATAAAATTTATTTCATTTCATTTTGTATTTCTTTTATTATAATTTCTCACTTGTGATAGGATTTTAGTGTTTTTTTATGATGGTTTTTCATGAATTTGTAGGTTCTTTTGTCTTTGCCTTTTTGTGCTCCATTTTTTAGGGTTTTTTTTTTTTTTTTTCTCATGAGTGTTTGATTCTTTTAAATTGCTTATGTCATTGAGTTGATTATGGATTTTCATTTCTATGTGTCTTTCGAATCTCATTGGATTTTATTCATAGTTTATATTGTTTGTTTGTTTTGATTTTGATTTTTAGTTTTTTGTTATCGTTAATCTTCAATTTTCATGGGCTTGTGGTTTTTGTCTTTTAATTATATGGTATTATGTATTGAATTCTTGTGGACTTTTTTTTCTTTCCTCTCTCTCAGACTAAAACCTTTTGCATTTAATTTTAAAGAAACTGATCATAAAGTTTTTATTTTATAAATTCTAATATTATAATTATTTATGTTTTTCTAGTAGTTACTGATGCAGACTAGATTGAGTTTAGGCCTAATTAGCCTGGACAAAGATTTAGATCTAAATCCAAGCCCACTTGAACTCTGACCAGGCCAAGAAAAGGTAGGTACATGTTTGCCACGAGCATCTAGGCACATGTTTTTATGTGTCAAAATATGTTTATTTGACTTAGAAGTTAATACCTATTGTTTTTCTCCTCTTTATTAGCATGCTAATTCTTTTTTATTTCCAAAATTACCCTGACTAATTTCTTAACAAATCCATTTACAATAGTGCCCTTGTCTCTCAACTTATGATATAAAAGTGGGTCCTATGTACTAAATTCCTAAAAGCTTAAGCCAAATTAAAATCCCTAAAGGTGGGGCCATGTTAGAATTTTTAACGGCTGACCCACATTCGATTAGTTTTCCAATGGGTCCAAGTTTATTTGGTTTTGAGTCTTCGACTCACATTGAGAAATGACCAATTTTCTAGTAACTAGTAAGTTCGGTTAGAGTAATCATTGAGAAATGACCTATGGGCTTTCTCTTTGTAATAGTTTTGAATAATCATTTTTGTCCTTTTTACGCGTAAAAAAGTTGTAATTATTGTCAGAAAAGAAAGGGTAGCTTGGAATAAGATACATATTTTTACGGAGATGTGTTGAGACAACTATTGCCTTGCACAGTGAATCTATTAATCTAATCATTGAGGCCTTTAACCCTTTTTTTTTCTTGGTAGTCTTTATGCTCTCAACCATGTACCTGCTGACCTGCTTGTTTGAAATTTAGGGCTTTCTGATAACTTTACTTGTAAAGTGAAGTGCAGTGGAGAGTCAAATTAAGTGATAATATAAAAAAGTTAGGACAAATAAAAAAAGTTGTGGCCTTTAGTAATTTAGTGAAATAAGAATATAATCCTTTTACATATTTTTTAAAAAGATTTCTTTTTATCATTTAGTGGCATAGGAAAATAACTTTCTAATTTTTATTTTTTATTTTGCAAAAAGTATAGGTGTGTTTTGAAATATGATATTCTTTTATTTGACAAACTTTTACTTAATTATCTCCTTAAGTGACCCTTCATCTCACTTCATTGGAAAAGTGAGTTTAGCATATGTTCTTTTTTTTTTTTTTTTTTTTTGAGGACTTTACTGAAAAATTCACATTATATGGGCATTGCACGAAATAGCGCCACTTAACTTAGGCAGCACGAAAGTATTCCTCCCGTAGTTATGCAGAGTGACGCTAGTGTTGCTTAATTAGAGACAAGCGACGCTAGTATTCCTCTCGAGTACTCGTTTGTGCTGCCCGAGTTAAGAGGCACTATTTCGTGTAACACCCATATAATGAGAAATTTTCAGTAAAATCCTCTTTTTTTTTTTTTCTTTCGTAAAAACAAAAAACTTCATTATGCCACCAAGAAAATCGCCAACTACAAACTATAATGCACGAATACTTTAAAATGGACAACATATCCGGTACTTCACTTTTTGTGTAAAATTCATATCCCTGCTATGTCCATACTGTATCAATTTCATATTTGGACATCGCAATAGCATAAAAACCGTCAACAGGCATAAAAATTTTGATTCTCTTTTCATTGCTGGCCAATTTTTCAAAGGTGCAACTCAAAAAAGTTTAGCTCGATATTTAACCCAAAACACGTGGATTAAAGATCGCATTTTGGTAAATTGGAACTCAAAACTTTCCAAATTATAAATTGTACATTCCTAGGTGGCGAGTCGTCTCCCTATCCATGAATAGAACCAGGGCTTGATCCCTGGGTCTATTGGACTGTGAGTTTTTTTTTCTTTTATGGAAAAAATATATCAAAAATGGCAAAGTCTGTAATTAGCAAATTTAGATTGTGTTGGGTTAATGTACTCTATTGTTTCCCAGCCTGTTATTGTTAGAATCCGTTGTTGGGGCCCATATGTGATCCTTTGTGGTGGGCCTCACCAACATATTTGCGACCACTCACAAGAAGTTGCCAAATTTTTGGATCCCATTTCTAAATATATTAAAACAAAGGGCTCCTCCAATGTTCCACAAATAAATGAGTAAGAAAGGAAAAGAAAAAATTAAGGAACCAATCTAGAGAAAGAAAAAGGAGTGAATTGAGGGTCAAAGCACAAAAATTACTCTAGAGCTCCCTTTTTTCTTTTTCTTCTTTTTTTTGTCACTTTGTGCATTTTAAGTATACCTTTTTTTAATTATTTTGTGATTTTACATCAGTTAACTTGTCGTTTTTTCTCTAGATCAGACATTTAATTTTACTTCATTCCAGCCTTCATTTAAACAAACAAACAGACCCTTTGAAATAGATCTATTTCTTTGTGAGAATTTTTGACAAGAATTTGAGGTATTGAGTTTTTTTTGGACATGATGTGAAATGCCATGCTTCTATGTAAGAATTTCAAAACCCCACCTACATAAAAGGTCTCAACTACCCTGGCAAAATTTGAAAATTTAAATACCCCTTTTTTTTTGTTGGAATTCCTAAATGCTTAATTAAAAATTAGAATTCCCAAAGTTGTGGAATTTATAAATTCTTAGGACAGAAATTTTTTACTTGTAGGTAAAAAAAGTCACCCTAAAAAGGCAATTTTAAACCTCCACATCATCTAAATTCACATATGATACATGACTTCTTTTCTAAGTTGATAATTTGATTGTTGGGGGCTTGTACTATTCTAGTACTTGGTGAAAGCTATCCTTTAATGCACTAATTGAATGCTGACTGTGAGTGGAGGAATTGGTGTCCCTCCTCATGCCAACATATGGGAGGTACCGCACGTTATTTGTGTCGATGTAGTGGACCGTCATTGATTGGTCCACTCACATCCAACCTCCTTGCTTTTCATGATTTTATGCGTCCACTCACATGAATGTGTCCTGACAGCTGAAGTGACACATTTGGAATACGGATTCAACCCTGTTTGCACCAATCAAGGGTAAATAGCTGATTTGGCATCTAATGTACTACTCCAAAAGAGTATTTTCCTGTTTCGCCCAAATAAGGATCCTTTTGCACCCATTAACTTGTGCATTCATTGACATTGGAGTAATGGATGTGTGGATTTGAAAATAAAGAAACTGTGTTGGTTCCATTGACATAGAAATGGAAAGCGCTTGCACATGTTTATACACCTCAAGTCCTGGGGTCATCGGTCATGTCACGTCGTGGAATCCGTGTAGCAAGGATCCATCAACATCTTATCACAGTGTTTTTAAAGCAGGTCGGTTTAAATTTATTCATTTATTTATTTATTTTTGTTATATGAGGGTTTCAATATTTTTGGACTGGGCTAATTTCTTTGGATCCAGAGAAAAGCTGAGTAAACTCCCCTGTAGTTCTGATAGTGTAGTTTCGAACCCACAATCACCGGGTGCAAACCGTAGTCCTAAACCAATTGAACTACCCCTTGGAGTTAGCTCGATTTAAACTTGAAACGAGTAGTTAATAATAGACACAGCCTTCATACAAGCTTTTGTTTTTTCTTTCTTTGATAACTTTCTTATTTCTTATTATTATTATTATTATTATTATTATTATTATTATTATTATTATTTTAAACCACACAAGCCATTGCCAATTCCCATTGTTAGCAATCGGATTGGTGTGTAGGTATAAATTTTTACAAAGTTTGACAGGAAGTTCCATGTTCTTAGGCCTATTTTTAGAAATCTTTTTTGGTAGGGTTGTAAATTTCTAATGCACAATTCACATTGTTTTGATTTGTATGCATTCAAGCGGGGGCCACATCCATTGGTGGTTTTAAGATTTTTTTATGTTACTTTTCAGTTTGGTTAAGAGTGCGGGAGGGAGACTTAGCATCTGCCTCTAAGCGGTCAAATTTTAAGTATTTCCCGTCGAGCTCTTCATGGGATATTTTAAGGGTATTGTATGAACTACTTTGTAGGAAATATTTAAATTTCAATGGTTTCGGGACAAATATGAGGTCCAAGAACAGTTGCATAGCTAGGGAGGGCAAAGGAACCACCTATTCTTTGCAACTTGGGAGTCGTGGATGTTTCACAGTGGAATATTACTCTCTAGTCTTTATTGAGTGATTTTCTCCTTGTGTCTCTGTCCCATCTATGATTGTGTTATGTTCCTCACACGCGTGTGTACTGCCCCCTTTGAAGTTTGAATCCCCATGAGCTCAGGCATCAAAACTCATCTTGTGCGTGTGGGAAAAATCTAAGCCATCTTGAGACATACGCAGATGTCCTGGCGCTCATAGATAATATGATGAATAGGTTATTAGAGTCATGGCTAACTCAAGCACAATTACTAGAGGGGTTGGGCCATTGGTGATTAGTAGTTTAGGTGGTGATTACCCAAGTACGTAATGCTTGTTAGGATATGTTTGTTAGGAATAGCCCTTGTCTTGATTTGGATAGAGTTGGTTCGTATTTGAATTTGATTTATCTTTAGAAGGTATGTTTGGTTGTTGCCTATAAAATGAAGGCAACTCTTTGTAATAATTAATTTCATTTTCTTTTACTATCGAAGGTTCCCAACTTTTGGGCTGAACTAATCCCTCGGGGTTCAGAGGGAAGTCGGGTAAACACCCTAGAGGGAGGAACCGCGGGCTTGATCACTCGGCCAACCCCTTGGGGTTAATTCCTTTCACTGTCAATGAAACAAAGAGTTTCTTCCCTAATTCCTTCCTTTCCACCCTATTTCTTTCCCATGAGTGGTATCCAAGTGCCCTTTTCATGAAAGAAATTAGAGGTTTTGATGAGTAACTTACCTCTAAATATGGTTTTTCTCTCTCCCTTCCCAAATTTTGAATATTTCTCCACAACAAAAATGATGTCATGTTAGGACTAAAATACCCATATATATTGTGGGAGAAATGCATTTTTGGGAATGGGTCTAGAATTCGGCCAATTAATACGTTCTAATTAGGAAAATGTATATATACAACTTAGTATACATATGGGTTGCACAAACATGTGAAAATACTCAGAATGTTGTATATAAACAACAGATTATGTTAATAAAATATAAGAAATTATTTAGTTCAACTCAATGCAGAAGAGTTTGTTTTTATGTCTCATAACATTGTAATGATTTTTAGATTTGTTGGACAACACAGTACTTGTTTTACACTGCAGTCTCCTTAACTTAAAATCTCTTTTCACTTCATCTCACTTGGATTACATTCTCCAAATACCCAACTTAGTTATGAAAAGTCTAGAAGCAAAAGGAAAATCTTAACTTATAGAACCGAACTCTTAAAATTGGAACCCAGAACCTGAAACCCTGATGCAATAGAATTTCACAGTATGGCAGCTCATTTCATAGAGTCATTGTTCCTTTGATATCATCCTAATCAGATGGTTCTAGATTTTTTTGGAAGTAAAAAATCACTTACTTTTAAATTTTCAAAACCCACATCACAATTATTTTCTCAAAAATTATTTTGTAGAGGCCTACACTTCGTATAAAAACATTGATTGTGGTAAGTTTTGACATTTGATCTCTCTTTATTAGATTGTTTACAATTTTCTCATTTGGAAACCAAATTGGATAAGTGAATACTTATTGGAAAGATAACAAGATTATAGATCTTTCTTGTGTCATTTCTCCAAAAAAGATTTATAGTCATCCAGGTATAAATACAGTCAAATCCTACTAGTTTATCCATTGCTAATTGTATCTCAGTCCGGTTTCTCTCTAAAAATAGTAGAAAGAGGAATGGGTTCGTGGGTGGGAATGAACTAAATGTGCCTTTTTAACCTTTTTGCTTTTTTCTTCCTGAATTTTTCCTTCTAAGATAAATGTTGACAGTTTTGTCATTTCCCTTTATATGGAGAAGATGCAGGGAAAATCTGAATTTTTGAGAAGGGAGGAGAAATCCAAATCTATAGGTAAGATACTGCACAAAACCTCAACAAGTTAAAGTTTCATTGAGGGTATAATGGTTGAATAAAAAAAAAGAAAAAGAAAAGACCTAATCAATCACATCATCAGATATATTGATTTAGAGGCCTTAATGTTAAACAAGTCAACCAAGTGGAACTCATTGGAATTGAGTTTCTTACCTGTGCGTGTGGGTAAATCTTTTAATAACATCTTTGCACAAATTCTTACATGGAGCATTGATAAAAAAAAAAAAAAAAAAAAAACTTCAATTTTAAGCATTTATCTTAGTCAAACCCCTTACATGAAATAACCTCTAAAACAACTTATAACTAAGTTGTTAATATTAGATTACCCTTTCATTTTTTTTTTTATAATAATATGAAAATCTACCGAACCACCTTAAATTGATAATAGGTAAACCCACGCATGCATGGAACAACTCACCAACTCTACATATATAACCCTTTCACTTCTAAAGATAATAATTGATGAATTCCATGAAAAAGTTCCAAATTAATGCAGCGGCATGTATTACTGTCTTCATTCAATCAGATCCACATTTGTCCGTCCTTTTGGGGACATTAGTTAAAAAAAAAAACATAAAAATTAATGACCACTATATGTTAATATGTCACATCAAGAAAAAGAAATAACCTTAGTATGTTACTTTGTCAGTACAACAGATATTTTAATACCTGAGTCCGAAAATCTAACTGAGAAGTGAGAATATTCCACACAGTAGGCAGATTTGAATTTGTGGTGAATAATCCCTATAAGGGTTCTATCTATGTATTCTACTTTCTTGAACTCTTCCCCTTTACCTTTTGTCCATGCCTGGAACATTGTTGTAATTTTTTTTCCTTATCAGTTTCTAAGGTCGGATCTGACCATTCCATGATAAAAATGCATTAAAACTCTCTTTGGGTCCGTTTGACACTTTACTAATATAATCAAAGTCAAGTAAAGCCTCCATTCTTCAAACAAGATTTCACATCAAACGCACTTTACTAACAACTCTTCCCATCTTTTTCATACAAAAGTCAAAAAACAACTACCTTTATCTAATAAAATATAAAAAACTACACTTTTTCATATAAAAAGTCAAAAAACTTCAATAACAAACAACTAAAATAAAAAATCATAATAATACACTCATATTTTATTCTATCTTTAAAATCAAACTATATTAGTAGAGTTACCAAACTGGCCCTTACCTACTCAATGGCCTCCTCTTCAAACCTTCTATTGTCTCCCAGTTCTCCAATTGGTCCAAACAAAGACTGCAAAACAAAGACTGTAGCTTTAGAAAAAGTAGAATCACAGTCCCCAAGGTAGTATTTGTTATAATCACCAAAAGCATCACCACCAAGATGGTGCCTTGGTCTTGTACGTTTTTCTTTTCCATTATTTTGGTTTCTATTAGAAATGACATGCACATCCGAGTTTAAAAGCAACACACAATAGTGTATTTTTCTCATAGCATTTTTCATGAAAAATGGGAATTATTATAGAGGGGGAATTTTTGGTTGCTAAAGGAGGATTATTCATTTTTTTTTTTCTTTTTTGGTTAACATCATCTCCAGTTTCATTGTTTAAGGTAAAACTTTTTCAGCATTATAGTGGAAAACAAAATTGGACTGAAGAGTTTTTTTTGCATTTGCTACTTTCTCTCTTTTATTAGAAGGAGAAAAGGAATCGAAAGCTTACATACCCATTTTCTCAAAAGCAGATTTTTTTCATTGATTCCTCTGCTTTTCTTCTTTTTCCTAGTTTTGGGAATATAATGGCAAGTTGGTTGCTGTCAAAATCGGGCTTAAAGCCACTTCCAGTCCTTCCTAAAACCAGAGTCACGCATCTTTCCAATCCAAGAGAGGAGAGGAAGGGAGAGAGGGAGAGAAAATAGAGTAGGCACTACTAAAAAAAAGGGTTTTTATATCGGCTAAAAACCGATATAAAAGACCTATTATATCGATTTTTCTGTAAACTTCAAACCGATATAAGTACCCCCGATATAATAAACAACTATAACCGATATAATATGTGTATTATTTCATATCGATTTTTGGACAACTGATGTCTTTTGAACCTGAAATTATAACACATATTACAGTAAAACCGATATAAAAACTAGTGGAACCGATATAAAAATAATTTATAATATCGGTTTTTGGACAACTGATGTCTATTGAACCTAAAATTATAACACATATTACTGTAAAACCGATATAAAAACCAGTGAAACCGATATAAAAAATATTTATAATAT